>JAZHYW010032569.1:0-63369 GCA_037355805.1 Ixodes ricinus
CTTTGTTCGGGTTCCGGAGGTGCAAAAAGAAATGTATTGCATTGGGTTTCAGTACAAACAAGGACGCCCCCAACGTCCCTTCACCAGGCTCCTGGGCCTCCCAAGACCCAACAGCCGAAGCCGCTGACCCAGGTATCTTATGACCGATAGTGATTTTATTCATACCGTGGGGGTTCAGCGCCGAAGCGGAGGACCTAGCTGTTAATTTGAACAGGCCACGCGTAGCTCAAGGCAAAGGCGAGCTCGCCGAGGCATCCCGCCGTTCACCACAATGGCGGATACATCCTGTACCTCATGGCAGAGGCCGTACTCGGTGGGCCTCCCACAAACTTGTGGTGCTACCCGTTCCCTTCACCTGCAGGGCCGAAGTAGGCTGCGACGGCTGGACCATGAGAACCGCGTTTCCTACGTTGCAGACTGACAGCAGGCGTACACGACCCCGGTTCTTGCCGTTTTCTTGCATCCCCGTTTGGGGCTGGTAGCTGTAGTTCCAATGGGCATGTCCTGACAGTGGAGGGTCCAAGGGGGGGGCGACTGGGCGCGAGCGCCCCCCCCCCAACCAGGTTGACCCCCTCCCTCCCCCTTTCTCGGAGGGCAATTTGACATGTTGGACCCCGCTTCACAAGAAAGAATAGGAGAATAGTATCCTTAAAAATATTCCGCCCCCCCCCCAAAACGGAGTTCTGGATCCGCCCCTTTGTCCTGGATGGCAGCCCCGGAAACGACCAAGCCAGATCTGGTTTGCATCGTAGTCTCTGGTCCTGTGAGAAGAAGGATGTTATTTTTTTCTTTGGGTGCCACATTTGCCCTCGTAGCAGATGCGTGCACACAAGGGCCATCGAGTGGCGAGCACGGATCAGTCTCGCTCTTGTGCTCGAACCTGCTGCTACTCCGACTTAGATTTCACGCGACGCTCTATTGTTATTTTATCTTTCCTTTGTGGGTTGGCACAAGTTCGCCACGATTAAACGTTTCACTTTCTTCAGTTATTATTTGCGTCGTCACCTCGTTATTCTTTGCCATATCTTATAAGCACTCGTACCGTATCTCAATTTATTGACGTTAAGCAGCGCTAAACAATGTGCGCTCTCATGAAAGCTCACTAAGCTGTATCCGGAACACGCCTGTCAGAGTCGTATCTCATGGCAGCGTTATGCTGGCAGCAGCCGAGAAACCTTTTTCATGACAGTGGTTAAATAGTACCGTCCAAGCAGGAGAAGCCACTCGCTCAAGGCCGAAATAGCTGCTTTCCCTCGTAAAACAAGGGGTTTTTGACGGCCATGCGATCTAGGCTTTTCGCCCCAGTTAGTAGAAATATCAAGTGCTTGCTGCTTCAATCACCTCTGAAAGCTTTGTCTACATCACTTTTTTTTGTTATTCACATTAGACTGACTTGCCCGTCGTGGTGCGGTATGACGGAATCGACGAATCTTTGTGTGAGTGTGTGAGGCTTGTTTTTCGCGGCTGTTTGTCGCGTGACTTTTTCTCCTATTGTTTTGAGTAGCTGGTCGCTACTGATACTTTCTCTTTAGTGAGAAAGTGGAGGTGACAAGCGTTCTCTAGACGGTAAGGATGAGCCTTGAAACAGCAGGTCATTGCTTTTGTTGTCGACGTTGTTGGTGTGGTATCAGACGCGGCATGTGTCAGGTGATGCCGTTTCATAATTGTTGCAGGTCTTTGTCTAGAGGGCCAGTTTAACTATATTCGAAGACAGAAATTGATCGCGATTGCTGACTTCAAGCGTTATGTTTTTGTTATCGCGACGCAGCATTCGAAATCATCTGCCGTATGGAGGCTGCGAGACTTTCATCACGTCGTAATGTTGAAGAAAAACGTACCTACATTTTTTTCGCGGCTAATGAAAGTGTTTGTGCTGAGGGTGCCCTTGAGGGAACTGTTCGAAGAGTTGGCATCAGGAAGCGTATGTGTTGAACGTATTCCTGTTCTATTTCTTGCGCGGTTATGGGTGATATAAAGAAAACTCGGCAGACGAGGTGAGTCTTGTGGCACATGCCAAATACGCAGCGATGCAGTTGATGTCTGTTTTAAAGACTGTGCGGATACTTTACGTCATGTGTGGGTCTCTAATATGTAGAAACTCGTAATTAGACTGAATTCGTTGTCGTGGTGAGGCGTCACTGAATTGCAGAATTACTTTACGTAAGCGCGTGAGGCTTGCTTCTCGTGCCTGATGTCGTCGTGACTTCTTTCTCATCTTCTTCGTGTACCTGCTCTCTACATAAAGACTGCATTACTACCTACAATGGCATCTTCGTGCGAAAAGGTGTCGATAAGTATAAAAAGACCGACCGATAAAATTGATGTGGGGTTCACGGTCCAGCGAAGTGGCCTCCTCTTCGAGTTTTTCTATTGAGGCAGTATATCCCGTAACAGTTGTTTGGCTTCCGCCAGGATGGCGCTCTCATGAAATCAAACACCGGTCACGCCTTCATGATATGTTCATGGCAACTGTACACGCTTTCGCTTTAGAAACACTTCCGGTCTGAGTAGATTTAAAAACACGTCTTGGTAATTTTTACTATTAGAATGAGATAAATTATTGTAGTTGGAGACAGTCAAAAGTTTGACCTACATTAAGCATTTTTGCCTTGGAATCGAGATTGTGGGCGTCGTCACGGCGCCATTTTTTTCACCATGTGGGCTCGCTTTTGTTAATGCGCCTGTTTTTTACTCGGCCAGAGAAGGTTGCCCGCGTCGAGCCAAAGCAGGAACTAGGTAGCTGCTCTCCCCGATAGGAGGTCAGCTAAAGAAAAACTAATTTGAACGCTTACGCTTTTTTACGACAATCGCCGCTGGCACATAATGCTCTTTCGTTTACTGCGATGTCAGTCAAACAAGTGTTCGTTTGAGACAGCTGAACATACACCTAGAAGGTTGAATAAGTATGATAGGCCGGTCTTACTGTTCTGTGGGCTCTCAGTGTTTTGGACTTATCCGTGAGCCGGAAGGCCCGTGTTTCACTCTGCACTATTAGCCAAGGCGCCAGAGAGCTTGTGTAGCGGTCAGTTGGTCCAGCGTCCCCGCCAACAAAGACGGAGACGCTACTCGTTGGCACAAGCCGGATGCTACGGAATTGAACATAACTCTATCACTTTAGCTCGGAGTCAAATTACAGGCCGGTAGCCACTTCACAGTTTATGCGCGCCCTCGGCCACTCTTCGGCGAGCGACTTAACATCGCATGGAGCAATTTCAGGTATATGCTGGAGCTTGCCATGATACCTATTCGGCGGCGAACGTCGCGGTGGATTGTCTAAACTGGCAGCTCAAGCCGACGCCATTTTCACTGACTTAGAGGCTACATATTAGCCACCTCCTGATGGCAAGTGGCGGACAGCTGGTTTCTTTTCACTGAAACCGAAGCTGCGGAGACGGGACGTGGTACCTTCGGACGTGAAATCTCTCCCATCAAGTCCAGTTCACGAATTTGTAGCACACTCAATGTAGAGGACACATTATATAGTGCAAAACCCTCCGATTTGAGGCCATAGCATTCTGTTTATTCCCGTGACGTCTGGAGAGTGACAAAGTGGCGTCGTTGTCTTTGTTGGTGATTGACGGTAAAGTACAGGATTAACATATCTTGATGGTAAATTCTAATTGCTGAATCTTCCTTGGCCTCTAAAGAAGTACACAGAGGCCAAATTTTCGAGATGACTACGGCACCAGTGTTTGGCTAGTAGTCGTGCTCCCAAAGTTGGGCATGAGTACCAGCCGAACCTTCATGCCGTAGTTCTTTTCAATCTGTGGCCTACGATCGCCTTCTTTAGTGGTGTTGACGGGACGCAGAGCTGTTAATAGAGTTGTTCACGGGACGCGACGGGCCATCGCGAAGACGGAACTGGTCCGAGTCAAGCAGGCATTCAGCATCTCCAGCGTTCTAAGCCACAACAAGGTGCAGTTTCCGGAACCAGTCTTGGAGCTTCCAGTGGCGCTTCCTGGCTTCAGACGGAATATCGCATGTCCCCCGTCCTGAGACCGGTTGGACAGAAGACCGGCCCAAGGAGCAGCTCACTAAAAAGACTGGGCCGTCGTCATAGGCATTATTATCCCAGCGCGCTCGCCCACATGCTCCATCTAAATATATCCAGTACTTCTCTTTTAGATCGGCACAATCTCATAACCTCAACATTAGATACGCTCCACCTATCTTTCCGGTTCGCCGCGAAACTCCTTACCGAATAAAAACTGTTCGATTATTAATATCACTAAATATAAAAAGGTCTGCTATGACCGGTAATTTTGCGTAAAATCTTTATTTATGTATTTAAGAATCGTTGAATTATATCTGCCATCATCGTCCGTAGAAGGGTTGCAGTTTGTGCAGTCAAGCAATTTTCAAAGCTTGCCGAAGTGGCTACTGTCTGTTGGAGCTGCAGGTGCGCCTACGCAATACCACATAGAAGATAGTGGACACCTCCCCTCCCTACAAACCTCATCGCTAGTTGCTCCAAGCAGCGCTGCTTAGCCGGCATCAGTGCCACTAGCGGCGTGTCCGTGCAACGTCTGGCAACGAGTGCAACGACAGCGCGCCTCGACACCAAGATGCATCAGTCTACCGCTGTGCGGCGTCATTCGTCATGCTTGATTTTTTTGGTGCTCTGGGATTTTCGGAAATTCACTAAGAATGAAATTAAGCGCAGTCTTTTCTTCTGTACTTAGGGGCACCTTTCTGTGATAATGCAGCCAAATGCACGGACACGCGAGTTTCTCTCAATCTGATCGCCGATTAAAGCTCTGCGCGCGCTTCCTCCACGCCTATCCTCGTAAATGCCACTTATAGACGCTTTATAAATACGGAAGATTAGAGCCGCCATTGGTTACCTTGTCGTACCGAGATACCGAGCCACCGAAACGGGCATTCACGAGTATCCATAAAAGACCAAAGCTGGGAGGGCACAGAAATGTCTAAAATGACAGAGCAATAACCTGGCCTGATTATGGTATTAATGAGAAGTGACTGAAAAGTCGTGTGGACTTGGTAACGACATTTTGACGGCAAAATTTTCTGAAATGAACTCAACTCTGGTGACAGTGCTGAATAGGCTAGAAAAAATTGAGAAAACCCTAGAAGCGCATGGACCAAAGTAGCAGTATTATCACAAAACTAAATGAAAATGAGAAAAAGGTTGAGGAGTGGAAACAACCATCAACCAGCTATCGGCGCAGAATCGGGAGATACTTGCGAACTCTCAAAGCCAGGCAAAACTCATCGAGGAGCTAAATAAGAAAACAAACCATCTGGAGGCACTAATTCTTGAAAGGGACAACCAAATCCTGGAGCCTCAAGACTGCTATTGACAACGCAGAGCAGTACTCAAGGCGTAAAACATTGAGATACATAGGGTCAAAGGAAGTGAAAACGAAAATTTGGTAGAGGTTGTGACTGACCTAGCCAGGAGACCTGACCTCCCACCTCCAACAAGTCAAACCTTCGAAACGGCATATAGACTCAAAGCCAGAGAGGGGAGAATCGCTCCCATTTTAGTCAAATTCACCGAGAGAATCACCAAGGACATGTGGATCAAGAAACGTTTTTCCTTGAAAGAGGAAGGGATATGTGTAAATGAAAACTTGACAAAGACGCTGAGAAACCTCTTCAGGAGCACAAAGGCTAAGGCCAGGAAAATGAAATATAAATTGGTTTGGGCGCGCAACGGAAAGAGATTCGTTAAAGAAAGAAACCAGTCCTGTCAAACGAATCGAGAACGAGAGATGACCTTAACAAGATAAGAGAAATGGCAGGGACGTATCAGTCTTTTCAAGAGTGGGACGCGTTCGTACAGTCCGCTCTTCAGGATAAAAACAGTGCTATTGGTCTAAACTTGTTGCATGTTAGCATTCGGAGCTTGAGGAAGCACTGGTATGAATTAAACATTTATCTTGCAGATAGATTGGCTGAGCTTAGCATGATAATTCTTACAGATGTAAATGTTGATGAACAAACTGTGAGATGTTCACTCAGGGCTTTCATCGATATCAAGCTTGTACACAAGGCCTTAAAGGAGGAGGTATCGTAATGATCATAAATGATAACTATTTAACCAATCAACTTAATATAATCATTACACAGGCAGAGGTGTTAGTGGTTGAAATAAGTAATCCGATGGTTCCGTTTACAGTTTGTGCTGTTTATCGGCCTCCTGATTTAAATGTGATCATTCATTTTTGAGTTCTTAAATATGCTAAGTAATTTAAATGTGGGTAATGTTTTATTATTAGCCGGTGACTTTAATATAGACGTCAGAAAGTGCTTCAAAAAGTGGCGTCAATGACTATCTTGACATGTTAGCAGGCTTTGGTATTGAAAATGATTACGGACTACACTAGAGAGGAGCATCTTGGAAACAAAATAACAAAACTTGCATTGATCATGTATTGGTCTAGACTAGACTGCATGTGCTTAGTGGCTGGTGTAGTTCGTAAAAGCTTTGATCACTATTTTACTGTCTGTGTCGCAATGCTGGATAACATAGCTGCAGGCAATAAAAATGATAAAGAAATAACAGTATTGGACAGCAAGAATGTAGATAAATTGATTTCACAGTTCGCCTGGAACTCTTTAGAGCATCTTCCTCACACTCACATATTATGAAACTATGGTTGAGAGTGTTCTCTAACATATAAAAACTCCCAGAAAACAATCACACTAAAACAGAAGTGTGGGTAAGTATGGATCAACAGTGACATACCAGAGCTATGTCGACTCAAGGACAAAAGTATGGACTAGGTGTAAACAAAATCCAGGCAATCAGTCCTTAAAAGATGAATTCCGTTCAGTAAAGAAACAAGTTGACAGCTGAACTCAAATTAGCAAAACGCAGTTACTATAAGTAAAAATTTAAAAATACAAAAGGTAACGCTAAAGGAGCGTGGATCCTAGTAAATGAGCTAACAGGAAAAGGAACAAAAACAAGCATTGATTATACAATCGCAAGAAACTTCGATGAATCAGCTGATTGGGTATCGTTATATGAAACATTCAGTAATAAATTTGTAAGCGATGTTGAGGAACTTAAAGCTAAAATGAACTTCCAGCAGCAAACCGCTTATCAAATCCACAGCACACAACCTGGAGTCGGCATATCTGCCTTCGATGACTGAAGCAGATTCGCGTTGTATCATAAACACTATGGCGATAAAAAAGCCGGTAGGAATTGACCAGATTCGTTTAAAAGATATTGCACATAATTTTGATAAACTAAAGGATGTGTTACTCGCTGTTCTAATTGGCATATTCGAGACGTGGGTTTATTCCAGCTGAGCTGAAAAGTGCGATTGTAAGGCCGTTATTTAAAGGAGGACAGAAAAAAGGATGTAGGAAATTACAGACCCCTATTGATTATGCCAGTAATCTGCCATCATAGTGAAAAAGCACATTGCGAACACAATAAACTCTTTTCTTTGATAAGTTTGATTTAATTACCCTACTGAAAAAAATTATATGAATTTATTCCTGATATGTTTATTGGACACATTTTTCATATCAAAACTCATTATTTCATATCAGGTTCATATGTCGCATATCAGTTACACTAGGCTAGGTGGCGCTAGGTACCACCCAATTCATGTGCCTTTACCAAAATTATTTTTATTTACTCACGCCACCATCTAGATACATTACGCATACCACTAGCATCAGCTGAATATATACATTGAGCGCAAAACACATACACGGCAACAACAAACACGAATACAACAGCACACCCAATAACTACTTCTGAGCTCTGCGTTTCCGCCATTTATACAGGTCGTTTTGTAAGTACGGAGTTTTTCGGTGGCCACCTATGCCATAAATAATATTCTCAGCATGTTGGATTTTTTCAGTAATGTCATACCTCTGAGAGTATTTTGAACGGCTCAGGGGATGAATCTCTTAATAAAAAGTAAACGCTCATGCCGTAATTTTTGAAAGCCAGTAAATCAAGCCGGTCCACTGCGGCAAGTCGTATATTGAAAAACAATATATGAAATTATTTCTGATATGTTTATTGGACACATTCATATCAGTTAGCATATCAGTTCTATATGCCACATATCAGTTTTTGGGTATTTCATATCAGTTTATATTTCGCACGTCAGTTTTTGGGTATTTCATATCAGTTTCATATGTCTCATATCAGTTATTGGATATTTCATATCAGTTCTTATATAGATTCATATAATTTTTTTCAGTAGGGTAATAATGCGCAGTACAGTTTTAGGAAAGTGTGAAAGCACAACCTCGCTTATTGAGGATTTCACTAATGTCGTGAACGAAACTCTGGATGAAAATAACATTGGTATAGCATTGTTTTTAGACCTGTCAAAGGCATTTGACACAATTGACCACTCAAAAATGCTTCAGAAGCTCTTTGCTTTGGGCTTCAAAGGAACTTTTTTTCAGTTCCTTAAGAACTATTTTTTTAACAGAACGCAGAGAGTTAAGATAAAGGATTATATGAGCAAAACTGTAATGGTAAATTCTGGAATACCACAAGGATCATTATTAGCTCCCTTGTTGTTTAATAGTTTTGTTAATGACCTAGGCCCACTCAATTTACAATCAAAATTATTTATGTATGTGGATGATAGGCCTTAATTTCTCCACATGAAAATTACGAAGTTACAGTAACAATATTTCAAAATGATATAAACGTATTACCGAACTGGTTTAGTGAAAATAGGATATTTGTAAACTCGAAAAATACCAAATTGGTGTGTTTTAGGAATCCACATAAGCGAGTAGTTTTGGATCGTTTTTTATACCTATCGTGAACCAAAAAGGGGACCTCAAATTTATACCTAAATTAATTATGAGTCAGCATAAAATATCTAGGGTTGCATTTTGACGAACACATGACCTGGAAATATCACGTGGATTACATAGAAAAATAGGTTGAGAATTGTTTCTTCATACATATACCGTACTGGTACTGCAGTGAGTGCCACTGTAAAACAAAACATCCTATCATGCCTAGGAGAATTTGTGCTTAGATTTGGTATATTGGATTATGGCTCCTGCTCAAATAACAGACTACAGACAGTAAATAAACTGATATTTAGGATAGTAAACAACATTTGCATATGGGACACAGTTTCAACAATTAGATCTGTTTCACAAACTTGAATCATTTTAACATAATTCTATTGCATATTCTATTCAAATACATCGTTATAACAACGCATTATTTCTCTAGAAAGGAAGTCAAACAACCAGTTCGTAAAATGCCCCTCAGAAAGGCGGAAAGGTTCTATTTGCCAAGAATACATACCCTCACGGAAAAAAGACTAAGAAGTTTCTATATTCCTTGCACTTTCAATTATATACCCGAAGAACTTCTGGACCTAGGTGTCTTAAATCAGTTAATATACAAATTTAGAACACGGTGCTTACAAAAGTGTATGTAGAACGTTTTATGTCTTCCTGTGTGCTGACCTTGATGCCTCTTGTACAGTGATTATAGTATTACGTATTTGGGTATATGAATTTTAAGCAATATCCTCCTGATCCTTATGTTTGTTGCGCTGATGATATGTTTATATTGTATATTGCTGTACATTGGTATATGTGCTGAATTTATACGTGTTCAATTTATCTCTAATTCAATAATGTCTGTCTCTATTGTGCAAATTAGTGTCCTTTTTGCTGCAGTTGCTATGTAGCACTTAGTGGAACTAAGATATTGTGATGTATTTATCAGACGTTCAGATTAGTGAATGTATATTTGAACTTTTGTCATTCGTCGTTTTGCTCTCTGCAGAAAGGAAGTCATTGTCCTTTCTTTTGTACTAGGCTTGAAGTTATCTTTTTTTTTTTCTCTGATATTGTTCAACGCGAGGAGCAGCTTTTGCTTAGTTTAGTTTTGAAGACTGCCAGAGCCACGGGTCATACAAGCCTCATGGGCTTTGACGGACCCGAACTTTGTAAAACGAAAAGAAAACAATAAATCATTATTATTATTATTATTATTATTATTATTATTATTATTATTATTATTATTATTAGAGAAGCAATAACTAAAAGACCTGTATGGCGGCTTCCATGCACGTCTGTTACAAAGCGTTTATAGTTGCACCTAAAGTTACTGGATCCTGAGAAATTAGCGCCATTGCCTTTCCCTGCCTGCTATAACAGGACATAAATAAATAGGTACTAACATACAGGCGATCAAAACCTCGCAAGGCGATTGGCTGAAGGGTACTCGATGCCATGGTAATCGCCATTTTGGTCATTTGGAAGCGTCCTCTCATGCGCCCTGCCGATAGTAGCGCCACCTCAAAGGCTTGACGTCAGGGCCCCCTATCGGTGTATAAGCGTCTTCCGCACTGTGATGCAAACCATTTTTCAATCAACCTTACCTCTAGAAATATCTAAGAATGATATCGTTCTTCTTGCGTAATTCAAGACTAAAATATCTCCATGCCGTCAAGCACTGACGCCGCACGCGGTGGCTAAATGAAGTTGTACACTTGTTTCGATAATGTGGGGTAAACAAAATATTGATATACAAAACATATAATTGTTATAAAGCAAACCTTTCCATAAAACATGGCGGCGCTTCATAAAGAGTAAGAAGTCAGAACGCAAAGTGTTCATTCTGCGGACCACAATCGCTCATCTATGAGGGGACATTTGCGCTACTTTTTCTAGGATCCGGCGATTTTAGACTGCTCACGATTCTAATCGGTATGCGGAGTGCAAGTTCCTGTGCTTCTTTTGCAGGGTTGTGGCGACGTCAGAAGACGTCGACCTCTGATTGGCTCTGAATTGAAGGATAGTGGGTAGAGTTCAAAGCAGGCTGCCGTGGTGGTCTCACACACTATGTTTCGATCGGAGCCAATCAGAGCTCGGGTGTCTTTCTAACGTCACCATAACCCTTGCAAACGAAAAGACGAACTTCACCTCCGCACTGCTCTGGCATCGCCGGCTCGCACGCCCGTTCGTCGCGCGTCGGATTTTTGTGAGCAAAAACAACGCTTCCTGCTGGACACGCTTATAAATGGCGTTCTTATGCGCCAAACTGTATACAAGGACAAAATAAACTAGTTTAGCGTTTGCTCATTTTTCAGAAATAGAAGTACACTCGAATTACCGTATTAGAAAATGTTAACTTCCTACTGTGAGCACAGCAACCTCGTCGTAATACTAACTGGTGTTTAAGCATTATATTTAAGGTGTTTGTTCTGAAACCAAACTATGTAAAGATACTTCTAATGAAATTACAATATTTGGGTCTTGAAAATCGCAGAAGCAATAAGTTGTTCTATAAAACATAAAGAACATTGCCCATGACGTAATTACTGCAATTAAAACAAAAAGCTTATACTAATGCAAAACGATCTGTTTTAGAGTGAGGAGGAAAAACAATTCAAGAAATATAAAATATTTAAAAATGATACGACTCAAAACTAGACCCAGCTTTCACTCTCAGTATGTTTAACCGCTGGGTAAATAATGATACAACATTTCAAGACGCTGATGTTGTCTACCTACTGACAAGGTTGGTGCATTCAAGATAATTAATACTAAAAATTTCATCAATTTAAAAGGATGCATACTAATTGTATTCGTATTTCATTTCATAGTGAAGAAATTCGAGACTACATGGTGGCCTACAAACTGGAAATGAAAGGTAATACAAACTATTTTAATACAATTGCATCTGTAAATTATATATTTTAACAAAACGAATTAAGTGTAAGGCTTTTACACTGAAGTGGGCATTTTAATATTGTCCTTTCAATTCTGTAATTTCAAGCATGGGTAATTTTTTTTCTAATTGCGCAAATGGTTGCTCGTTTTTTTGTATTATAGGGAATTTGCTGCATGTTTGCTTTTCCCCAAATATAAATTCCCCACTAAATAAATCAAGCTGTATTGCTACTACACTCATTCGTAGAGCATAAGAAAGCCTGAAGAATGCAGACCAGAAAGATGAACACACCAGACTGCTGACTTACAACAAATCTTTTTTTTTACCTTGGGTTGTTATTTTAAATGCCGGATACGCCGATTAACCTAATGCAGCAAGAAGGCAACACAAAATCAGATGTTTTCGCAAAATTTGGGTTTAATAAAAATCTATAAACTCAGAATCGTAATCCACGGAACATTATGAAATCCATGATACATTTTACAAGTTATATGCAAAATAAAAACCAGACAGCATGCGCAATATTTAATAGCGAGCAGTACATACATGCATGTATTGAAAAGTACAAGGTGAGTAAGGGGCATCAGGTGGCCAGAAACAATTGATGACACTGGAAGGTTTTATAATGCAAAATTGTGTGGTGAAAAACAGACCAGAGAAGAATTGAAGGTAGATATATTTTTTAATATTTAGGAATTAAATGGTTTAGCGCCCATTCCTATATAAAACACTTCGCATTTCAGCAGTTTGAATATGAAAAAGGGGTTAAAGTCTATCAGTGTTGCGGAATGGGAGCTCCCATTCTATTCCAACTCTAGAGCGGGTAATGAGGGTTTTTGATAATTTCATTCCTTTCAACTCCTGGGAATGGTGACTGTGTGTCCATTCCTGCTCCTGCATGGCTGATCTCTTTCATTCAACTCCTCTAATTTCTAAACGTAAAAAAATACGTTTGACAAACAAATTGTGCTAACAAAAGAAAAAGAAAAACAACATGAAATTGATCCTAACTGCAAAGACAATTCCAAAGGTATACAAAATACTTCCCCAAAGTCCTTATTCTACTTCAGCCAAGCAAAGTGGCAAGATGCGCTTTGTTGCAAATCATATTACTGCAGGTATCGATCGGGCGGTGAAACGTAAAATATCGCAAAAGACGCAAGAAACTAAATCCACGCATTTAGTTCGCACACCCTTCACAGATCAGGCCCGTTCACACAGTTGCGTTCGGAGCGACCACTATGCTTACGAACGAATGCAACCGGCTGGAACGACGAGTTACCATAGCAACGAAGCGCCAAACGGTCGTTTCGTTCGTGTTCGTTCGCAACGCAAGGAGTTGAGCTGGGCTGAACTTTTTCTTACGTTCGGGAACGACGGGAGCGACAGACCAATCACAGGTCGAGGAGAGCTCGGTCGCGCGCGTTTCATGCCGGTCGTGCCGGACTCCTTCAGTCTGGAAACATGGCGTCGGTGGTGATCGTCGACGTGGACGGCGTGGGGGAAACTTCTCATCGTTCCCCGTAAAAGCGCTATCCTTGACTGTGAATTCTCGTCGTGTGTCGCTATGATAACCCAGCACGTACTAGAAGGGAAGATCCACCTACTCGTGCGGCGATCTCGTGGCGGCACTCTCAAGACAGCAGAAACGCCCGTGCCGTCGTGTTTGTTTACTTCGACTACAGTGGTGCTTTCTTAGCCATTTGTGTCCTCGAACATCGCCCGGATTTCTTTCTTGGCGCATTCCATGCGTGTTCTCAAGTTCAAGCTATTACTGGTGCGTATCGTATAAAGGATGCGAATTTTCACGCGTTTTCATCACCCGAGAAAGGTGATTAGTGTTAGCAATCCTGAACGCTCGCAACGACTCGCTCGCAACGTCTATTTGATCACGAAATTATATTTCTACGTTGCTATATCGCTGCTAAGATTACATCGTCTTTTATAATCGTAGAAAAGGCGTGTGGCGAGATTTGTACTGTTGGCAAAGTCGTGTATTAAAGTCGTGATCGTGCAAGACGGCGTACTGCATCTTTTTTTCTTTGTTTAATGCACAACCCTTGCAAGCGTATCCTGAAAGTATAAATAAAGTTTGTGGTCATAGAAGACGGCCTGTCTATTTTCTGTTACGCAAGTGAGTGGCAGCGCGTCCCCTTCTTTATAGAGGCACCGCTGAAACAGCTCACGGTGGCGGAGAGGCGATCGCCGTGCTGCCGACGCACTGCGCTTGTTGCAGTGGTTGCAGGAGTGTACGCGCGGCGCAGAGCGGTCGTTTCGGTCACAACAAACGCAGTCGTAGATAACGGGTTCGTTTCAGATGTCTGAACCAGCCTTTACACAGCTATTGTAGGCGCACAGCAGATCTCCGTGGCTGTACGCCGTAGCCGCGAAAACCCTCCGGCTGCTCCGGTGAGGACGGTGGACCTCGCGTCGGGCAGGAAACCGTCCCCCATGTTTGTAAGCGTAGCTGGGTTGCTTACTATTGGCTAGGAGGAAGAGCTGAAGCTCGTTTCTCATTGGCTGTTGATTCGTGTGGTTGCATGTGTGTGTACAGGTTGTGTACAGTTGTCGTTGAAGTCGCAGCGGTTGCATTCGTTCGTAAGCATAGTGGTCGCTCCGAACGCAGGTGTGTGAACGGGCCTATACGTTGTCAGCTGTGTTGTTTCTTTGAGCAAGCCATCTTGTGCGTGTCGCAAGGAGAGCCTACCTGCTCTCGTATTTTGAATACCCGAACAAAAGCTCTGTCAGATAAAAACGCCGCATATGCCAGTCCTAAATCTTCGTGCACTGCTGCAAGCACACAAAACACCCAAAGACCCATTCACACACTTGCGAATTCTTAGAACCGAGTGCCTTGAAACCTCTTAAAATCTCTTACGACGACAGGACATATTGGCTCCACCTATGGGGTAGCAGAGGAACACGTGGCGGTTTCATATATATTATATTTTTTTTCGCGCATCATTCTTTTCTTTTGGGTCGAAAGCGTTTTGTCAAGGATATAAACGAACATTTCTGATACGTAGTACATAGATTTGACCCCGCAAATACCGTCAAACCTTAGCTCTAGTGAAATGCAGTTCCACGGTCACCACAAAGATGGTGGCAGCGTCTCAGTGTGCTTTCTCTTGTCGTAAGAAATTTTACGAGGTCTTAAGGCGCTCGAGTATAAAGACTCGCAAGTGTGTGAACGGGCGTTCATGGTTGCCAGCACTAAAGACTGTAGGACCGTAATATAAAACATGGCTTAAAACGTATACTTTCACGTATGCTGTACGAGTCTTGCGATTTCTTACCATATGTAGTTCAATTCTTTATATATATTTCACGCGAGTACAAGATCCGCTGAGTTTAGAGCTACATGATAATTGCGCATGGTTAAAACAGCCAATCTGTCCCGTCTTGCGGCGCTGAGAACGACACCCTGTGCGCCTGCAACTTTTCATTTCTGGCTGCTTCACTGGAGGCGCGACACTTGGATCCTCAAAGGAGCATGAGCCGGTGAAGCAATCAAGCTGTCAGTCTCTTTCAGTGCAATGATGCTGTTTCAATGGCTACTTTTTTATGCTCTACTGTTGCGCCAGCAGCCCGTTGGCAGTAGCTGAAGATCGACACAGCTCGTAAGGAACCAAACCCCTTCCCCTCCACTCTGTTCCTGGCCAAAAATATATAATTTATTTCTCATTGCGTTCCTCCAAGTGCCGGCGCAATTTTTTCCCCATTTTATTCCGGGCTCGCGGGAGCACGAAATGAATCCGGAATCCCTCCAACTCCGGTGTGGTCGCTCTGCAGGACGAATTTCTACTCTAGGCAACGAAACAATATTTTACGAGTTCAACAGAACCCGGAAGATTTTTTTTCGCGGTCAGAAAGTACAGGATTTTTAAAGTGGTAAGCATATGCTTTCAAAGTTGCAATGAAATGTGTCCTTTCTTGATTGTTGAAATAACTCACGTACTGCAATTCAAGTCCCCATAACCCCTTTAAAAACTGATGCTCATTGAAAATTTTATTTCAATATCTTCATTAACGTGTGTTACGTATAAAAACTTAGAAACAAATATAACAAGTGAGCAATGACTTCTAGTCATATGATACACTACAAAGTTGTAGGAGAATTATCCTTGCTGAATAGATTTGCATTGAAGTAACACCAGTCATTTCATGTAGCTTGATTGTACAAATGTATTATATACTGCAAACAAATAAACTTATTACTTAGAAAATTTTATTAAAATCGAGAACGAGGAGACGCTTTGGTTTCACGGGACCAAAATTAAGGATTATCGAACAAATAAAAATGTTGAGTAATATTTGTAGTGCCTAATAATAAAATCCCAAATCAGAAACACGAAGCATTCAGTGTTCCGAACAGTTGTTTGCAAATGCTTTTATTTCCTGTGCTACCTCGAACTGAACACAAACCAAAAGAAATATAGGTAAAAAGGAACGAAGAGACAAGACGAGGCAAACTCGCGACTGAAAGTTTAATTTAAAAAAAATAATAAAACAAGCACATGTTTATTGGTCTTGAAAGTAACACTTCATTTACACCTTTTTACCCTTTCTGCAAAACTACAAATCCTTTATCAAGGGCCAACGGTTTTTCGCTGACACACTGGCTCGTTCCTCTTATTTTTATTTCATATGTTTCCTTTCGATTTGTTCCCGTGCTTCCCAATGGTCTTCATATCCGAAAAAAGTGGTGTGCGCTCCCATTTATTGCAATGCATTGCCAAGCGACCAGAAGGTGACTGTTTATTGGCGAATGCGTGGTCTCGTGCGCGGTTATTAATGCATCGCCCTGTTTGGCTTACGAAAGAGCGACCGACTGCAAGTGGAAATGTCACACACCACACCCGTGGCGCATTGAACAATATGAATTTTAAAGCTTTTCTTGCAGCCGTCACTCCCCACATTAGAGGAATTTAGTTTTCGGCACAAACCGCATAGTCTTTTCGGAGCATGAAAAAATGCTAAAACACCCTAGCGTTCAGCACCTTTTTATTAATTTGTCAGATAAGACTTGTATTTATGAAATGATCACAGGAATTTTTATCATCCGGTCTTAAGCTGTCTTCTGGGCGCCAATATGTTTTTTCTTCAGGCGCTCTACAATGTCAATCAAGGATTTTGCGGAAACCCCGCACTCATGAGTCGGTCGACCTGTCGTTGGAAGCTTCTCTCCCGATTTCCTCAGGTCACGACTTAGCCCAAGAGGATCCAACACAAGAAGTATCAATGCCTTCTTTTTGTCTGTGTGGGGTGTGTCGAGTTGTATTGCATCAAGATTTTCTTGGAGCGGGGTTGATAGGCCCCTCGATTATGGTCATCCGAAAAGTTAAGATTTAAGTAAAACAAGTTGGGGCACCGATCCACGCTGTGAAGGTGGTTGGACAGCGATGCTGTGGTATCACCTGCAACGACTGCCCACTGCACTATAGACCCGTTTTATGGCAAGCGCCACGAAGTGGTGCTCCAGTCTTTGACGCCCAAGAGAATTTCCTGTTTATAAAAACAATGAACATATGCTACCTTAACACCGGTGCTTGAAATGTGGATGAAACGTTTACCCACCAATTCTCCTGGTGAAAGTCAAAAGAACGAAAGAGTGTGAAATCTGTTAAAATGCCTCGAGTGTTCTTGTAAAACAACTTGCCTTCTCCAAAATGTAATATTGTACAGCCGAAGGCACTCGTTATATCTCCGACCTTGTTGTCCATGTAGAATTCATGCTTTCTGGCACTGGTGACATAAGCAAGCTCGTCACACTTGCAAAAGACGGTGCGACCGGAAGTCGCTTGGGACACGAGCGACAGTTCACATTTATAAACCGCAAAGGGATTTATACATAATTACTGACAGAGAGAAAAGTGAAATTCACTGTACGAAAACCGTTTTTACATACATGAGAAAACTTCGCGTACGTTCTGCCGTACGACCTGCTGCGGCAGCCTATGCAACTGCAATGTTTTCCGAGAAACGCATGCGGGGAGCGATACATGCTTCGCAATGTTTGCTCACGCCTTATCATATATTATGTAGTTTTGAGATTTGTTTTGTGGTTATCTTATTGAAGCAAGTGTCAGACCGGATGATAAGTCGCAAGGTGCACCAGAACGCTGATAAGGTAGGCGCGATGGTTTTCGTTGATTATTCTGGCGACAACATTTCCGTCCACGGACACAAAAAAACGACCAGCGAGTCATATACAGCTTCGCTGTATAACTGCAAGCCTCCCTTCAACGTTCTTTTATGAGTAAATTTTAGTACAGGAGAGCAATCTGTGAAGGCCTCAAACAGATCGCGCCGCCGCTGCGTCTGGGAGTTCATTGGGTGGTAGAACAACGGCAAGGCAATCATCGACGTATCTAAAAATCTTGAAGATCCCTTCCCCCTACCTCTAATATAGCGTTCTCACAGTCAGCTAAGTCAATGTCACAAAGCACAGGAGTGACCCGCGACCTAGTACCAGTACCTACTTTTTGCACATACGTACACCTCACCGTCAAAGGAGACAAAAGTATGGTCTAGATAAAAAGACAAAAGTCCAATTAAGCCGTCCACGTTTCTCCCGCACGAATTCTAGAAGGACGTTTTTTCGTTGATGTTTGTACAATTTCTTACTGTGTTACAAAGGGGCAGATGCTGGACTGTGTGAAAGAGTTCCTCTACGTCACTTCACAAAGCGTCACACTTTCCCTATTTTTCCCGGAAATTCCAAAACATCATCTAAACTGTGGACAAAACATTGTTTATGCAGCTCTACTGAGCAAAGGTAGGTACTGATGAAGAAGGCTTTATGAAACTGCCTCCATATTCCTTTTTTCAATGTCGCATAAACGGAACGTCCATTTGTGCGCGTTTTCAGTAATGAAAATGTCCACGGAAATGGTTTTGCTTGAGTGCGCCGTCTTTTATATCCCCAGAAGTGCTAACGCACTCCACGATTCTTTAGCCCTAGTCTTCACTTTGAAAAGGGATCCTGACTGCATTTACTCGGAGTATTTTAAGATAGTTTCCTCGGACTTGGCGGAAAATGATTACTGAGGCAGGGCGATGAAGACGTCTCCTTTTCTGAGGTGAACAATTTCAGATTTCTGCCTTTGATGTAGTCAACTATGGCTCCCCATCTTAGGGCTTCTCGTCCGGTGGTCATGGTTGCGGCAGAGCAGATCTATTCGGTCACCAATGCACTGGTCCCTGTCTTGGATCAGCACTTTCTCTGCCATGCTTCTGACCAGCAAGAGCGCCTCAAGATGCAGAGATCTTGGTTGCATTCTGAACTTGGGCCCGTCGTCAAGGGTGCGTCGGATGTCATTAGACAGTAACGTCCCGCCCATGCGTCTATGCCCATGCGCATTGCCAACGCCTATGCGCAGTAACTTTGGCCGGCCAAGGGAGAAAGTAACGTTTTCTAGTTTTTACATTTATTTCTTCTTTTACCTTTTTTAAATTGCTTTCCTTCTTTTTCTTAAATCTATAGATCTAGTCTGTACATATTTTCTTCCTTGTCTTCTTCCTTTTCTTTGTTTCTTTTATCTTATATATTTCCTTCCTTTTCTTCTTCTCCGTTTTCTGTGTTTCTTTTATCCTGTCTTCACTTCACGTGGGGTTCAATTTTCCGTGGCTTCTTTTTCCTTCTTTTCACTTCTTTCTAAATAAATCAGTTGGGAGTCAGCGCTCTTTCGTTCTACTGTCATTTTCTCTTCCGCCGACGTTTTGTGCGCTGTTTAATATTAGTGATGCAGCAACTAGCTCAAATTACCACTTTACTACCGCCCTGAAAAGTTATTCCCTCACGCTTGTCCTTGTCAGTCCATTGTTTTCTAAGCAAGAAAGCAAAAAGGTGCTGCCTGAGGAACTTCGTAACCTTCTTCTCGCTCCTAAGGAGAAATGAAAAACTCCTCTAAGTTTCTGCTCGTTCTTTCTCTTTCGCATATTACAGTACCTTTGTTATTTAATTCTACTTATACACATGTTTTGAAGTCTGGGTCCTAACTACTTTAAATATACCTTTGGCGTAGCCAGCAGACGGAGGACAGCTGTTGAAGAGCGGCAACACTTAGGGTGGCATAGAAATCTCCATTGTGCAAGGCATAGACATATATTCATGCTCGGTAGCATGACATGATCATCAGGATCATAAAAGTAAGAGTGGACTGGTAATTGTTTGGAGAACATAAAAAACGGTAATAAAGGAATTTAATTGTGGCAGTATAGTAAGTCGGCCTAGTTGGTTTTTGTTCTCAAGCTGAATGGCAAAAAAGAAGGCGGAAAAATTAAAGGTGAAACACGTTGCGTAACTCGCAACTAAACACAACAAGAAAAATACACGAAGCATATGAAATAAAAACGAGAGGCAGAAGCAAGTGTGTGGGCGAACAATCTTTGAATTTCTTGATAAATATTTTGTATCTATGCAGAAGGAGTCGAGTCAAGGGTAAATGATGTGTTGTTTTCACAAACAGTATATAATGGAGTATGTTTCAAATTAAAATGCAGTTGCAAGTTACGCCTCTTGTTGTCTCTTCCTACCTTGAGTCCCTCTTTCGTTTAAGCATTCATTTCGTTATGATATAAACATCTAACACATCACAATATTTTGTTTCAATACATTTCTTTAGCAACCACATCGTTTATATCTTTTACAAACCTTTACCAGTCCACTCTCGATCTTACGAACCTGAAGTCGCATCATGCTGCGGAGCAACGGTGTGTGCCTATGCATGTCGCACCAGATACCTGCCACCAGACATTTTGACGCTCTTCAACGGCTGTTCCCGTCTGCTGGCCACGCCAAAGGAAATGCGAAATCATTATTTCCAAGAAATGGAAGCAAGTAGAAATATACAAGAGCTGCTTAAGGTGCTGTACTCCACGGGAGGTCAAGAAGGAGCAGAAGCTGAGAGAGTTTTGCATTCTCCTTTTCATGCGCCTTGCAGGTTATGAAATTCCTATGTTAGAAACAATTGGCTTGCTTGCCAAGAAAGCTACAGACTAACAAGGAAAAGCGTGAGGGAGTAACTTTCCTCGGCAGTGCGTCACTGCCTGATAAACAGTGCAGACCTACGACAACTGGTTCAAGTTTAGTGCTGAACCAAGGCTTCTGCCCCTGAGAGGCTCTCGCTGGTCAGAAGCATGGCAGAGCAAGTTGCGATTCAAGACAGATATCAGTGCCCTGCTGACGTAGTGGACGTACTCTGGCGCGCCTATGGCCACCAGACAAAAAGCCCGAAGATGGTAGCCATAGTCTGACTGCTTCGAATGCAGCAACCTCAAGCTGCTCACGTCCGCTGGCGATTTGTCACCGTTTTCCTGCCTCAAGAGTTCTTCGCTGCGAATTCCAGAGAGGCTATGTTCACGAACTTCAAGTCAGTGTAGGCGGGATAGACGATAATAATACCTGAAAAACTAAGAAATAGGTGATAATAATCTTTGGGGTACAAAGGACAAACACAAATCCCAACACAGCTAGGTGACTGCGTGCTGAAAGACGAGCAGACGCTGAGAGGATCCACCAAGACCCCCGATCAAGATGTAGTCTAGGATTGAGGAATTTTGCAGTGCTTTTGTATTTCAGGGGCTTGAAAGAAGGTGCCCTCAAGAAAAAAGACATTTTCCTGGATATTTTCCTCACAGCCAAAACGCGCAGAATGCGCGTCCCGTTTAGGGAGATAGTGACGGAAAGGAATTTGCGGCTGTTTCAAATAGCCTCCTTTCTCATTGCCCGCTTTTCCTTACTGTAGTTTTCGACAAATATTTGGTCAGCATTTCAAAGGAAGATTTGGAATTTCTGAAAGAAGAGCCTAGGAGAAGTTCTCGGCATTTTTTGATTGACGTAGATAATCCCTTTTATTCTGTCCCGCATCAATATCTTTTTAACGCAGTAAGGCATTGTATAGGCACCATCGGGAAGCCGGCTTTCCGGAACGCGTACGGGACTAGTGTGGACACCTTCATTGTACTTTCTTATTTTTACCTAGACAGGGTGGTGTATGTACGAAAATAAGTTATTTATATTGGGTCGCGAGACACTCCTGTTCTTTGTAACATTTACTTAGCTCACTTTAACGACGCTATTTTTGAGAGGCTTGGGGGTGAAGGGGATCTTCGAGATCTTTAGATACATAGGGAATTTTCGTAAATCTTTCTCGCCGTCCAACAACGCTCTCCGCCACCCGCTATGAAACCCAGATTTCTATATTCAAAGTCATCGGCGCACAGACGCAGTAGCTGGCTTCATCGTTGCGGAGGGCTCAGCGTAGGTGAAAACGCGGTCTACACAAACTTTATATTGATGATTACCTTGCGATTGTTCTACCACTCAATGATCTCATGTACGTAACGGCGGCCGATTTCTTGGGCGCCTTCAGTGCTTACTCCCAGGAACCGGAATTTATTCATGAAAGAGCCTCAGAAGGGACTCCTCCAATTTATGGACTTGAAACTCAAATTTTCGGATGACCGCATCCGCTATGCCTAGGAGCACCGCTCTAAGGAAGACGTGTTGCTATAAAACTCGGCCCACTCCAAGCCGGTAAAAAAAATTCCGAGGACACCTAAGCTCTTCTTATGAGTTGTGAGTGCGAAAGCATCGCTGGCTCACTGGTGTCTGCTGCGCCGCTGGGTGAGGCAACGGCGGGAGGGCGAAGCTCGGCGCGGTGCATTGCTGAAATCACGTGTCCTCTTATCATCATTATTGCTCTAGCTTCGAGGTACCTGTTGACGACGTTAGACCTCGAAGGGTAATGTTTAGCTTAACGTCAGACATGCGCATACCCGCGTCCCCACCTCCCGCGGCGCCCTTAGGAGTTCGGCTGGATCTTTAGCTGCGATGACGCCGTTGCTATGGATGGCACATGACGCGTCGCAGCCAGTGGGGAATTTAGGTGCCGATTTGCTCAGGGCAATTTAGGTGCCGTTTATCGCTGCTACAGACAACGATAACGCAGGCTTCACTCAGATAACTCCGCTTCGCTCCATGGGACAGTTAATACTTTTCCATTAAAAGAGGCTTCGCTACTTCGTGTCTTGGAGCCTCTTTGGCTAAGTCATGTCCTGAGGAAATGGGGAGAAGCTTTCAACGACCAGTCGACCGGATCATGGGGGCGGGCTCTCCGCAAGAAACATTGATTGACGTTGCAGAGGGTCTGAAGAGCAAGCTTATTTGCACTAGAAGACAACTTGAAAGCGCCAGAGAAAGATGCCGGCGATAGTTCTATATTTACATTCCTTATCTCACAACTTATAAATTTGTTGAACTTCAATGAGTCTCGGCAGTTTTTTTTTCTTTTTCAGCTTTGAACGAGATATCTGGTAGAAAAATCAATTCCCCTGACTTGGGGAGTAACGGCTGCAAGAAACAAAAAGCACACAAAAATTTGTAGAATGCACCACGCGGTTGATGTATGACAATCCACTTTCACGTGGCCGCTCTTACGAAGGCCAAAAAGGGTGATACGTTAGTGGCTGCTCTGGTGGGAGGACGCGGCCACCACGAAACAGTCATCGTCTTGTCACTTGGCAGTGCATCTCAATGTCTACGAGGCACCCGTTTTTATTTCTTGGACATCAGGATCATAAGGAGACACAGAGACATGGAAAAGGCAGGCTTGCGGTAAGCCCATGAAATGAAAGACACCAGCACACGCAAGTGGTGAGTGAGAGCGCATTGTTGTGCCCTTATTAATAAATTATTTGCACTTTGCAGAAATCGTGGAAGCGGGGGTAGTTACGTGTTTGCTTTTTAGGAACCGTTTGAAACTGAGTGTTTTTCAAATTAAGTTTTCATTTGCGAGTTTCGCCTCGTGCTGTGTCGTCCTTCTCTTTGCCCTTTTTTGAGTTCAGTTCGAGATACAAAGACCAACTAGCTCGACCTACTGTTTTGATATGCTATCTTTATTTCATTTTGCTATGTTTTTAGAGGGCAGTCAATCAATGACTGAAGCTGCTAGAGACAGAGCTGTAATACGCGATAAATTATTTTAAAATACAATTTATTAGGGCGCTTTTCCAAATAATTTGGTCGTATTTTTTTTCTCCTAAACGGCTCTTTTAATGACATAAATTTGGTTTCATATTATACGGGAGATAACGTAGCTACATGTTATTTTCCCCGTCGTTTCAACGAATATGTTCAGTGGTAACTAACAGCGGAAATATAAGAATACAAATTTTATAATATTTTAAAAGTGAAGAAATACTCCTTGAGCTACCCGCTGCAAATGAAATATGCAAAATATTCAAGGTAGGTTTACAGGACTCCAATAATCGTGTCTGATCTCAGCTGTAAGGCTTCGAAGAAAATGCTGTAGTCCGAGAACGAGGTAGAATCTGGCGAAGCGTAAATAAAGTGGAAGAAAAACTTTACGTCGACATGAAAGCTCAGTACTTAACTACTGATTCTAGAAATTTTATATTATATAAATATCAATTCAAAATTACAATACGTAAAGCTGACCTTTGCTACCTCTTTTAATTTCAAAACATTGCAGCTGCATCGTACTCTTCGGGACCATGCCATAACCGACGAACAGCGTTGTCTAAAGACGATGGAAGAGCATTTTCTGGCGTTCCTGCTATGGTACAGCAAATCGCCCGACTGCGAGTCTCATTTTACTCAAGGAGATCGCACTGGGCGTAACTTATGCATGCACGAACTTGAATAGGGTCGGCTGAACAATTACAAATGAGAAAAACCGTGAGAGGGAAAGACGTACACACCGCTGACTATCAACTTGCCTGCTGTAATGCTTCGTCTTCCTTAAAGGAAGCAAGTTGATAGTCAACTTGGTGTCTTGTGCTTCCCTCTCACCGGTTTTCCTAATTTGTCAATTGTTCAGCTGACCTGACTCAAAGCAATATGTACCAACTGGCTCAAATTAGACCTGTAGTATGCCATGCACCATCGACAATTACAAACAAATTCAGAGTATTATAGCGATGTCTAATTTGGTTCCGTATTCAGGTATTGTCTACAACACGGCGGTAGTAGCGCAGGTTGCAACCGCAAGGTTCGGACGACCGCTCTCCACTAGGCGTGGGCTCGGGAGACAAGGAGGACAGAGACAGTCACAGTCAGTCAGCTGCCATTGAAAAATCTCGCAGTGAACTTATTTTCATTCGAAATACCTTAAAGATTACACTGCAATACGCATTGGCACTGCATTCGCACTTTGCGCCAAAGAGAACCGTTGATATGTAGCTCACACTCGCCTCAAAAATATTTAAATACCCATCGTGCACGTCGTGACATAGTTACTAATCACGGTGTCCAATATTTCTGAAAAAACAGATATGCCTCGTGATCGGTAAACCATGATGACTAAAGCCAGTAATTATTGCAAACTTTCCCCGCTCTTGAACGATACGGCTTATGAAGATTGCTTCGCATTAAAGAACATACTGTCTGAACAAGCGCATACCCTTGATTCTCAAGATTGTCGCTTCTCAAAACCACTGACATTAACCAAAACGTGCATTTCCGCTTCTTAACAAGCTATAAGTACAACATACAGACCTCGGCCCCTCCACCATTCGCGACGTCTGTGTGAGGAGAGTCATTCTCAAAGTCCACGAAGGACGCCAGATCAAGGTAACAAATCAAAATCAAACTATCCTCAGCTAGAGCACGTTACTATTCTTCCGGCCTGCGCTTTACTCGTCTTAGAAAGGGCGAATTTGGGCCGTTTTTAAGACGAGTAATGCTCGCAAGGCGACGTCCGGAGCCAAAGGTCTAGCGGCTGGTTGCCGGTAGTTCTCCGAGTCGATGTAGTGAACTGGTAGCCAGCAGTCGCCAGACTCTTCGACTCTGGACGTTGCCTTGCGGGAACCGCTGCAGCGATGAAGACTCAACCTGCTCACCTAGTGGCTAATCTCCGTGTGCCAGCCTGAGAAGTCGTTCCCTTGCCCGACCGCCCCGGTTTGACGTCCGCCAAGACCCTTTGCCGCACCTTGAGGACCGCACCACGACGAAGCAAGTCCAATGAACTCCGGCTTTACCTCGCAAGCCCCGTAGTGCTGGACTGCTTCAATATGCGGTACCGTATCTCGTCCACCGTATTGCTGACTTAGGCATCTGACCCTCCAATTGTAAAACCTGCGTATTAGTTCATGTGCTATTATCAGTCACTTGCTCAAGTCTTCGTGAAGCTTCGCGTTGCTTGTTTTGTTTTATCGGAATAATATGTTGGTAATAAATGTGTCAACTAACCTAACCACTTTCACCCCAGTGTGCTTGTCTCTGTTCCCCGCGTCCCCTGAGCCCACGAGTTGTGGGATGGCGGACGTCCGAATCTTCCCGTTTCGACCCATTCTAGTACCGCCATGGTTCGTGACACGTGTACATGAATACTAGATTCGTATAATATAATCGTTATTATAAAATATTAAGGACGCTAATATGAAAATAGCTATCGAGTGGTTTAGAGGAATCGACAAACCTTGCGAAGTGGTGAATTGTAGAATTTATTTTTTGAAGGTATACCAAGTTGCGTTTTATTGTGTGCGTACCGGGCCGCCGAAGGCACTACTCTGTCGTAAAAGATATTTTCGATCGACACTGCACCGGGATATATTTATCGCACTTAAGATTTACTCAAGGAAGAGCATACACCTAACACGTTTTAAACGTGCAACAATGCGAACTTTTGTTGTCCTTTGAGGTTTCAACATTGCAGCCTCCAGGGATGTTAAGTTCTGTATTTTCATTAAACATTGCAGCACCTCATGCTGCTGGGCTTTGTATCTCTCTTTTTTAACAATAAAGTCTCTCAGTTTGTTGAGCTTTTTATTTATCTCGTTGGTATACGTTTCCCACCAAATGACAAACTCTAACAACAACAATTACACGCATATCATTAATAAAATCAATATTATCAGGTACCAGTTTTCCCCTAGAGCATATTTTGATAGCCGGAGATAAACTAGGCAGAGCGAAGACGACGGAGTTGTCTACTAGTCTCGCCAATAGGGACATGGCGCCACACGCCCGACTATTGGGCGCTTAGTGTTCCTGTATTGCGAGCCGGGGTCGCCGCCCTCTTACAGGGACTTTCGTAAGCAGTTGCATATACGGATGCTACCTTGCACACCTCCGGCTGGTCTGCGACTACGATTGTGCTTCGGTCCGCGCATTCGAAAAACTTGTGCAGTAGGTCAACAGGCCAATTTAGGCAACCTGATTGGCGAGTTTGACGCCGCCATAGATAACGCCATTTGAAAGACTCTTTAATCCCAGCGGCACCGTATCACATTAACGACGCCATCACCGCCGTATGTCTCATTTTCCACCATTGGCAGAGCCAAACCCTCGGCACGTAGACTCTAGTACAGTTCCCGAAACCCAAGATGAAGTTCCGCTACTACAAAAGGCGGTTTGCTGATCAATCCAGCTTATCTCTCCCGGTGGCTAAAATAGCCGCCAGTGGAGTTTTCTGGTCACTTGACCGAGCCCTGAAGCTGACTCCGCTGAGATTACTTAATCCATGTCTCTCGTTTATTTTTTAGTTCTCGCGAACGTTTTTCCAAATAACTTTACATGTAGTTTATGAAATACTGAATGTCCCCGCAAACTTTAGTATTACTTATCGCAAAAAAAATAGGCTATGCGTCACCGAATGCTCACCTTCTGCATAAATGAATTTGTACTACCGGTCCGAACAAAATGCTAAAGTTTTGCAACTAAACGGTAAATATATTAAAAAGTTATAGTGATTTTTTTTGAAAATTTCAATGGAAAAATGGGGCCCGTTTTACTAACGTTGCGTCATTCAACCACATGTATAGAGAACCTCGTCGGCCGCCATTTTACCAGGTCAAACGTTTTCTTTGAGCTTCGATAAACGTGACTTTACTCACTCCTGTATTGAAAGTTCGTGCACCCCAAGACATGAGACATCTGTCACAGTAAAGTAAAATTAGGAATCAGCGGGAAATAGCATGAAACCCAGCAAAACAAAAATCGGAATTTATGGCGCGTCTGCGACTGGACATTTCCAACATGAAAAACACATTGCGGATCAGTGCACACCCCTCTGTAAATGTATCGGAATCGACAAAGCCTTCGTGGTGTGATTGCGATTTACGAAAATGAGGAAAAACGCTAAAATATTTTTTTTCTTATCTCGTTGATGGTTATTTCCGCATATTACAAAGGATAAAAAAGCCGCAAAATGAAACAGCAGTTAATTGAAAGATAGCCTACGTCGAAGAGCAGGACTTTGGACATTGTGGTAAACGGAATCGTGGCAAGAATCTTAAATTTAGCGCGATTTTGGCTGAATCGTAAAACACTGAATCTTGAGGTACCAATATCTAGTTGTTGTTTTTGGGAATCATTCGCCTCACATCTGGCAAGTTACAGAAGGGTCATTCCATGCCAAGAGAAAAAGCGGCAATTTGTATCTGTCTAAGATATTTGTTAGATAGCTGGCCACTAGCAGGTCCTGAAGTAACAAAAAAATGCATGCACCATAATACACGCGTGCACGCATCACCAAACCTGCTAGCGCAAGTTGTGACCAAACGTTAGGGCACTTTCTCGAAACGCCTTTCCCCTCTCGCTGCTTGGTTTGTGGCCGTATTTGTTTTGAATACTCTGCAATAGTTTCTATTTGTTTGCTTCTAAGCGATTCTTCATCAGCGTTGGTTTTGGTGTTCGTAAAATGCAGAAGCACTCGACTGTCTCCGTCAACGACTGAACTACAGAAGCCCGAATTCGAGGCATATTTAGGGCAAATAAACCAAGGCTCCTGATACTTTTTTTCTTGCATTCCGCGGGCATAGGCAGGAAACATCTTAGGAGGCTAAGAGCCGTCTTAATTTCTGGCTTGCATCAACTGTGAATGTAACTTGAAACATTGAGTGGTAGCCGATGTTCCTTTAGGACATTTGCTGCGGCTGGCGCTGCTTACCTCAACACAGAACTTGGTAAAGCTTTTAACCGCTCTTTCCCCGAACAGGGAGGCACACGAATTACGTTCGCCAAAATGAATTCGGCGAGGTTTGGAATCGGAAATTCGTCATTTGAAACCGTTTTATAAAAACAAGTAGATTAAAAAAACACTATGGGGATATTAAATAACAAGTGATCTCAGATGGTTAATATTCTTTTCGAAGCGATGTCGAAAGTCTTTTTGTCACGCCCGCACTCCCTTGCTTGTAATGGACGCCCATAAAAAAAGAGCAGTTCATTTGCTTCTGGGGAAGCATTCTATATATTTATTTATAAATAAAAAATTAAACACGTTTACAATCCCTGTAATGCCGATTTAGAGCGCAGCTCTTGAGGAGGAGGACGGGAAGGTATGGAGAGAGGCTATGCCCCTCGCTCCTTTGCTCTAAATTTGCATTGTCGCTAAATTTGGCAGGGGAAAATGTTTTGCTAAATTTAACGCGGAACTTCTACCCATAGTACATCGCGCTGTTACGCCGACGCCGACGGCGATAGCGACGGCGACGGCCGCGCCACCCAAGCCGGAAACAGGCGCCTAAGAGCTGCGCTCTGAAAAGCTACCTTAGAAACGTGCTGAAGTGGATGGCGCAGTCCTATAGGATTTTTAAATTCGCGGTGGCGGTGCGAAGTACATTGTTGACCTCTGCAACCGATGCCTATTTTTTGTTTGTTTTTAGAACAGCTTGCTTGCCTTTCTGTTTTCTAAATGTACCGACGAGGCTCGTGCTTACGCCTACTGAGAAATGCTTACTACCGCCTTTGTGTGTGGTATATTTACAGCTTTGTATAAATTACCTATAGTGTAGAGAGGGGACCTCTATGCGCCATTTTGTTGTTTTCCTTTGCACGCGTCCTCACTATGCGTTCTTATTTTGCGTTCTGTCTTTTGCAGGCTTGGCATAAAATGGGACGACTCGAGGTCAACCGAAAAGCCGTGCAGAGTTACTGACGGTTACATCATGAGTAAAAATGGCGAGCCCACTGAATCAGCGAATTTCTCCTCCTGCTCTTACGATACATGGGACTTCAACTACTTTTTGCCGTTACGTAACCATTCACCATTGCAATCAGTCAC
The DNA here is from genome assembly GCA_037355805.1 of Ixodes ricinus. Lineage (NCBI taxonomy): Eukaryota > Metazoa > Arthropoda > Arachnida > Ixodida > Ixodidae > Ixodes > Ixodes ricinus. Next base: position 29,689 of record JAZHYW010032569.1, read on the forward strand.
TCGAGGTCACATTTTTTTACTGCCGCATAATAATCGGGCAGGCAACACGTTGGTAAAACATGTGTTGTAACGTTTAGAAGACTATGCTGTTAGACCCGCCATAATAATTATCGAAATATTCAGAAACGTTAATGGCTAGTGCAGATGGTTCTGCCGATTCGTCCCTCTTATGGGGGAGTATATTTTAATCTTCACGCACTTTTTGCCCTCTTTCCCGTGTAACATTCTAATTTGCCGTGTTACATTTTAAACATTACTTCTAAAAACAGACGTTTTCCTCGATGATTCTAAGAAATAATCTAGAATATAAAATGTAAAAACAAATCAGGGGATCTTTTTTTATTATAGTATAGAAGGGCATCCAAATACTGCGCCCCCTTTTTCATATTGTTTCCAGTGTTTTTCTGCTCGACAAATTTTGAGAAACTCCGTCCTGTAAAACAATATTTTGGTCTCGTCTCCTTATTATAATACTCATCCAATGACGCGTACAAGTGGCAATGCGGATCTGTTTCTGTTTTGGTTCTTGGATTAAGATAACATTAAACATATGAATCATGCATTTCAGGGTAGATCAAAAAACAAGTATGTTCTAGTACACTGCAAACTGTACACAATTTCAAGATTGAATTCTTTTTTTTAATCCTTAAAAGCTAGCAAGAAAGCCAGCCTTACCAAACAGCTCCTCATTGAAACAATTTACGACGGGCAGCAGGAAGCAAATAAGTTTAACTCTGGAGCGCACTAACCAGCTTCTATGTTTTTAATTGTTTTCTGAAGTCTAACATAAATAGCTCTTCGGACAAAGTAAACGAATGAAAACACGATACCTTATTGGAAATTAGGAGATAACTAATGGTTGTTCTGCTTTATCAGGAGGACTGGATCAAGAAGTAATAGAGGATATAGCAGAGACGACCAAAATGTTTACAATAGAAGATATAATTTTTTTGTATCAAAAGGCTTCGACATGTCAATGCACCTGTTATTAACTTCTTTCTTTTAAATCAGCAAACAAATTAACTTTAAATTAACTTTCTACAGTACTTCTTTAGGCGATTGTAGTTTTCTCTTTATTGATTTTTAAGGTAAAATAAAAAAGTGTCTACTGTAATAAAACTATATCGAATACCTATGAAAACGCAGAAAGGAACACGAGCTATTAGCTACTGATAAATCAAGCTTTACCTAGCCTAAATATATATACCGTAATAGAATGTTTATTTGCTATACATGCCCTAAACGATAGGTGGATAATTAGCTCTCAGACATGGCGCAATAAATCTTGAACCAATAACACTTCAGAAAGTAAGAAAACGCAGTCCATTAGGCTTAAAGGGATGCGGAAGGGAAATTTGATTTCACGAAATAAGGTAGCAGGAGTATTCAACGGGGCGCCACAAACCCCAGAACACCACTCATAAAAGGATATCTCGAACGGATGGCCGTATTTTTGTAAAATAAGGATGCGATTGAATGAGAATCGTGACGTCGCCTTTCCTGCAGAATACTTGAGGAGGAGGAGAAACGGCCTTGTTTCCTTCTCTCGTCGGCGTCCTCGCGGAGTCAAAGCGAGAAGAGGAGGAAGCAAGAATCGCAGCGTCACGGGCTTTTTTGGACTTGTTCAAGCACGCTCTTCTTTCACAAAAATACGACCATCCGTTGGGTGGGGATATCCCTTTATGAGTGGTGCTCTCAGGTTTGTAGCACCCCGCCTAGCGCTTCCGCGTTGTTTTCTGAAATAAGAATTTCGGTTGAGCATCCCTTTAAGGCCTCTTAGTCGCTAGCACACTTTTGTAGTGACCTATCTAATGAGTCAAATATTTCCATGGTTTCGTGAATGATGATGAAAAATTTAAAAAGTTGATGAATAGTGCAATATGTAGACTGTTCTAAATTCGCTAATTTAAAAACAAGGTCAGCATGAAACCTCCTTTTTAATCAAGAAATTCGCCCAAAATGTTTTTTTGCACAAATATGGTTTTTAATTATGACGCTTTAATTCTCCTCGATATTAAAGCTCTTCCGCACAATTATGTTCACGAGAAAAGATTAATATTCGATCGAAAGCAGTACTGACAATTGAATCATAAAAACAGCTTCTAAGTGCACTCCACCTTTTTTACATAGGAAGTATATTTCTCAGATTATCTGTAAATCTTTCGTCATAACCAGGAAGCACGGTCAACCAACATGTGAATAAAGAGAAAAAAGAAACATACGTTTCTCAACCTAAAAAAACTCTTATATGTGACCTGATTGAGAAAGTTATGCATTCAGTAGCTAACTCATACAATGTTTTACGGGTTTTACGGAACATTTCGCAGTAATAGCGCCAATGGATGCTTGAAGACAACGTGACTAAGCAGGCAAGCTGGTCATTTTGAGAGAGTTCGTTGTTCAGTCACAGACAGAGTTGAGACGTTTGGGCTTGTACCTCTTCGTAAACCTCCTTTTCGTGTTGCAGATTTAACAATAAGAATTGCTTTAATCGGACTACTGAAGCCATGGATACTGAAAACGACGAACTTCCGGCGAATTTCTTCAATGGTTCTGACTACTGCCAAGTGTTATCTGAACGTAAAAACACCACGACATGCGAGGTAGCTGCTCAATATTTTTGTGGTTTGGCCAGGGTACCATATTACGTCAAAGCGTATAAAATTCAAAATAAAAAAGTGTCTTTAAAAAGAAGAAGTTACTCTCACATAACTAGAACGTTTACTGATAGCCCTTCCGGAGAGCTTGTTGTCGAGTAATAGACAGAGTAGGCTGGAGCGATGGATTGAAGAACGAAGTTTACATGACGAAATGTTTAATTCACTTGACAATATTATCATGGCGGAACCTGAAGCGACGCCATCACTTCAGAAGTCATTTTATACAATTAGGGATACAATTCAATGCACCTTGCTGGTAATGTTGATGTTTACTACGTGTCCAAAAGAAAGCACCATACATGTTTTGAAGTTGGTGCACAGTACAATAACTTTCACGTTAAAAAACACAAAAAACATTCAAAGACATTAAGCACATAAATTGCTTACCTGAAATCTTAAGTCATAATGAATTGTATTACAGGTACATTCCACTATTCAAGGTGCAGATAAGGCATATCAAAGTAATTGGCCTCAACATCAGTATTGCAAAAAAATTGAATTCGATATAATGGTAACCCTTAAAATGCTTGTTGGGCTGAAACGTTGCCTTGACATTTTTGTAACCACCAACAAAGGCATGGCGCTAGATTGATTATTCAAACATGGTAACTTTCTAATAAAGCAATAAATAATGTTAATTAGATTATTAAACTTAATCGCTCACCCGCGCTTGCCACGTGCTTCATTTTTTATTTGACTTATCTGGTGGATTTAGATTACGCTCCGCGAGGTTTTACGATTGTTAAGTAAATGTTTATTTCCACTTATAAAGGAGTTAAATAAAAATATATATTTAATGATTCGAGGTATTGTGAAGATTACCCCTTGTATTATGTCTCTAGGCGATAGAACAAATCTGCACCAAGAGCTTTGTTCTAACTTTAACGTTTTTGTTGTTTATTTTCGTCTGTTCGAGGTAAAATCAAACAGGCTGCATTAGGGACACGTAATGTCAGCCACTTTTAAAGCGTCCTTAATTTGATCGGCCGAGTCATATAACAGTGGTGCATGCATTCGAATCCGCATGTTTCTTTCCAAAGCTAGTTCTATAGGCTGGTTCAAGTCACCAGGATCGATCTAAAATGGACCGTAAAAATCGGCGCCTGCATGTAGCAATCTAAACTTTTCGTCAAAGGTGTATTTCACAGGTCTGTTTTTTTATTGTAAAATTACAAAGTGCAGTTCTCTTTCTGTAAAAACTGCTGTGGCTTAGCTCGGCTATGCCAGAATATACGTAGCGTGAGCTTATGCGCACAAAACGAGAGGCGCTATCAAGCGGCTCCGGTGCAGCGTCATACTTGGCTAGTGCGCAACGGAGGCGCAGAGCTGGGCACGTGGCCGGCCCGTGCGTCTGCCGCGGCTACGACGTCAGTCCTCTGGAATGCGCAGGCCGGCGAGGCGGGCGCGGTGGCGGCGAGCGCGCGGCGGCGGCGGCTCCGGCGCGCAGGTGTGCGCCGTGTGACGTCATTGCTTCTCGCGCTTGCGCAGCACGGCCTTTGAAAGCCACGCAAAACTGCTCAACCTCGGCCAGTGTAGCTCACGCTACAAAATAGGGCCAAGAAACTTGCCGGGGTCTACGGCGGGCAGCGACGCAGACAACAGGGGTTCAGTAGCGGGTGTTTTTTGCGTTCGTATTGATAGATGGCGCTACCTCCTTATCGCGACTGCTCGGGACCACCGTGGCTTATCAAAATGAACATAATCATTTTGAAATGAACCTTCGGGTAAAAAACTAAATCGCGGACAATAAAAGCAAAACTTGAAAGTAAAAAAACGCGTCTGCATAACGGCGGCGCTTTTGCTGCCAACCGATTTCGTCTGCGTGTCGTCTGCTTCTTTTCGCTGGTCGGCTGCACTTTCGGACGCTGCTCGCGACGCCTTCTATCAATATGAACGCCAAACACACCCCGCTACTGAACCTCTGTCGTTCTGCGTCGCTGCCCACCATAGACCCTGGCAAGATTCTCGGCCCCATTTTTTACACAAAGAGAATTACGCTTTGTAATTTTACAAGAAAGCAACGACCTATGAAATACACCTTTGACGGAAAGTTTAGATTGCCACGTGCAGGCGTCGATTTTTACGGTTCATTTTAGATCGAGCTCTGGTGATTTGGACCACCCTTATATTTCCCATTGGGGGAAGAACCCCCTTGTATCTCTCGGTATTTTCTCGAGAATTTACGAGTGCGCTGTCCATGAACGTGGATTATAAGCATTTACAGTGAAGGTGCATTGGGCGAGTCCGGTTCTGCTGTGGTTAACTTTAATATAAAGCATCTCAGAGACGGCAGTCGCTTAGATGTTACATGCTTGCCAAGCAGTTGAGTTGTACTTATAAATAAATTGTTTATTTAATTTTTTTTAATTTTACATGCAGATTTTTGTGAATTATGTCCTTTCAGTAGTTGCTCATCGTACTTGACTGTGAATAGCTGTTGTTAAAACTATAGTTAATAGAGGTTAAGAACTCAGTAAAGGCGCCTTGTACCGAACGTAGTGCGTCCGATCTGCTTTCGGGAACATTGTGCTTCGTCCGCTGCGAGACGTGGCGACATCGGTGTCAACGGTGGCAGGCGCAAGCGGAAGGGAGAGGCCCGCTGCTGAAAGAGCGGGACGATATCGTTGCGAGGCGTCGCGCGGCTATCTTGAAGACAGGAAAGGTTTCTACCTAGTGTTGTCGAGGATGATGCCAGGACACAACTGCAACTTGCCCAGATAACGCCTTCGTGTTTAATCGTGGTAGGACGAGGCAGACGATCATTGCTTACCCAACTTCCCTTGAACCGAACGCAACGACGAGACATCGCATGAGCGCCACGATTTACGGACAAATGCACACTGCTATGTAGGCGTCATTTCTGGGACTCCTTTATTTATTAATGCCAGCAGAGAAGAAGACGAATCCCAATGAGTCAGCGCAGCGGCGGCGCCGCTCGATCATCTCGCGGAGCCTACTGTGGCAAGCAAAGGGATATTTACGTTGACTTATAGACATTATCGCGAAGCAACGCTGAGTCTCGCCTTTTTGAACCGGGGACATTGAGCACTTTGACCGCGACACTACCGTTGAGTTGAATTCACACGTCGTCACAAGGAAAATACCACAGACAACAACGGAGACCGGCAAGACTTTGCGACGTAAGCCCGGGTAGGCAAAGCTGGAAAATCACTGCAGGAACGCGGGGCTGCTGTCGCCAACCGCGTGCGTTTCTGTATTAAGATTATATAATTCGTGAAGCTGTGAGGTCAGTGCCTCCACTGTTTAATGGGAAGTGATTGCCATGGAGGAGTGATATTCACATCTTTCAGGAGAAGTTGTCGATGGGTTCTTAACCAGTCACCGTCAATAGATTGTTACCTGCGCTCAATAAGTTGCTCCAAAGGTAAACCAGATTCACGCCGGTGACGCCCGCTGTAAAATGAAAACAAAACTGTTTTGAGACCCATCTGCGACGTTGGTAGGGTAGCTAGGGTTCACGCTTTATGCTATGACTAGAATGTAACTTTTATGAAAACGGATTTGGGGCAGGAGCGAGTAAATGATAGTTATAACCTGCTTCGCATGTAAATGAAAAACTTGCGAAAATTTAGCAATTCAGAAGTGAGTTTACCGACTGCTCCTCTACATTCTTTATCTAAACATTAGCCTTAAAGTTTAGTCACTAAATATAATAATATCCATATACTTTATAGTATATGGAAGTTATGCTATTATGCTTTGCTTTGCGGTATACTAGTTATGCTATGGTCTTGTAAGACATGCCGGCACAGCGAGCGGCATTATATAATGCCGGGAGCCCCAGGAACTTCAAGTTAAAGTTTCTATTGGAATAAGCCGCCACTTTTGATACTGCCCTATTCTGGCAGTGCGTTGTATGCCTTAGCATGCCGGAGGCATTAAGCACGGCATGTTTACTTTCTTCGGATTGCATATTGATTATAATTATTATGCTTCTAACGCCGCAGGATATACATGTGCAGACTTTTATTTATTGAATCATTCTCCAGTATCAAAAAAAAAATGTCTGCTAATCATTTACTGATACTTAGTGACACGATAGATAGGTACTAACGGAAACCCGTGTGCGCTTTAAACATTCTGCTTCATTTTGGTAGCGTGTTCGCTACACATGCGACTAACCTTGTGTTTTCACACTTTGTCGGGCTTTCTTCGTCCGTCATTTTCAAGTCGCGCTCGCCGTGCTACCGTCGACTTTGAACGCCCCTGCAATCGTGTCAGGTCGCAGATTTTTAGACATCATCGCTACTGCAGCGTTAGTTTGTAGAAATTGGCTAATGACTGGCGACGTGAATAGAGCATTCTCCAGCTTCGGTTAATACAGTGTTCTGTATTAAGTATGTGGAAACACTTCTTGGAGAAAAATGATAAAAAGAAACCTATGAAGTTTGTGCTCTATATCATACCAAGAAGCAGTGAGAGAATAATCGACCACCCTTGTTTTTTATCAGAGCTTTTTGAGACGCCTCTCCTGTTTCTGTTGCATCTCAACATTCCCTACATAACATTAAATTGAGCGGTCAATCATATTTTTACCGGATAGTGGTTGAAGGTGATAATAAATGGTTAGGCTGAACCGAAACTAAGCAGGCGTCGTATCTCCAAAAAACTACACTATACTAAAGCAAACGAAATCCAACCATTAGTTTTCTTCGGATGCGGTGCCTGATAATAAACAGTTACCCGGTTGTCTATAATATTTTGTCGTTCACCGCATAGCTGGTTCAATATTGTTCGTTCAGCAGCATGAGCTTCCTAAGAAACAACATGGAATATACAAAATATAAGCTTTTCAATATTATTACTTAACGCGTTTTTCTTTTTTTTTTTGCAGTCACCGACGGACGCTGAGAATGGTGCGGTCGACACACCGTGCCAAATGCAGTGTTGTTTTGACAACACAAATGTTACCGTAAACTCGCCTGATGGTACGAGATGTGACAACGAAACGGTACTGTCAAATAAATTAGTACAGTTATGTGTCATAAATTTTATTGGTCCCGGTCGGTGTTTGCGACTACATAGAACACTTATAATTCTAATTAAATAACTCAAAATAGCATTCTCAACTTAGGATATAATACCTGTTCAGGTCATGTAGCTTTTCTAAAGAAGAGTTGTAAAAGCTGAATAATTTAAATATTCTTCAAGGGAAAATCTGGCTGGTTTCAACATACAGGACACATATAACAACCTTGAAGATAATGTAATGCATCTTTAGAGAAAAACAATGCAAATAATCGAACCCTAGACAGTCTATTTACGTAGTCTAAAACCTTACTCTGTTCCAAACATGCACAATGGGCATCCCAGCAATTCATGTTTGAGAATTCCTGCAAATATAAGCTGTGGAGGTATAAGCTGCGGAGGTTTCCACCTTCCCGACCGATCGCCTTCAAATGCAGTCACGTCGCAGGCATGTCATGGAACTGTCTATTAACTCACATCATGCTGCGGGGGCTCGCAGCAGCCGAGCCCCCGCAGCGCTGTCATTTTCCTCACTGCCTTTGTAATTTGGTGACACAAAAAACCGATCTGTTAAATGCTAAAAAAAAGTGCAAAAATATTCGTCATATCAGCAGAGAGTGTCATTTTGGGAATTGTAGTATGTGGGCCAAGTTGGGCATGCCCACGCGTTACCCCACGGACCAAACTGCGAAACCTCCGTATAGGCAAAGTGGGACCCACGGGGAATTCTGCGGGCAGTACAAGTTGGGCAGGCCCACGCTTTGCCCCCGTGAAGCCCACCTATCTGCTAACTCTGCCCCCGCCTTCTCCTCCCCCCCCTCCCCCTTACCCCCATTGCCGATGTGGGACCCACTGGAGCATTGCACGGGGAGCCCAAGTTGTGCATACTCAAGCCTTACCCTCGTAGATTTCACCTCTGTGCTAACTCTGTACCTGCATTTCCGAGGTGGTACCCAGGAGGGAATTGCACACACAACCGAAGTTTGGCATGTCCACGACTTGCCCCCGTTGTAGGTCAGCATTTGTGCTAGCTCTGCCCCCGCATTGCCTAGGTGGGACGCTTGGGGCCACTGCAGGTGCATCCCAATTTGGCCTTGCTCACACTTTTTCTCGAATGGAGCCCTGCATGCTATGCTCACTTTGTCCCCATATAACCGTAGGTGGAACTCACGGGGGTATTTCACAGGCAGCCCAACTTGGACATGCCCTCGCGTATCTGAGCTGTAACCCACTAGGGTACTGCGTCTAGCAGCCCAGGTGGGCCTGCCCTAGCTTTGCACAGATCTACGCTAAGTTTCCTCGCATAGCCGAGGTACGACCTACAGGGGTGTTGCACATCCTGAATGGTGCATTCCCTCCTCACTCCGACATTAGACTTACAAGGGTATTGAAGGGGCTGCCCCAGACCACTTTGCTCACGTGGGCACCACTTAATATTTACATGAGTTTTATCATTCTTTTCGCTTTCTACGTGTACTTTGGAATTTAAAACAGAGTATATATATAATCAAAAGCCGTAAATATTAAATGTAGATTTATGTTTGACTATGGATGTAGTACTCAGTTGCATCATGCGCGGAAACATTTGATGGAAATTGTTCGTGCTTTCTATGCCACACCAGGCAGGTAAACTTTGTCGGACATTACATATTAAACTTACAGTGGTGAGTGAGCAGTCTTACGAAACTTAAGTCTCATAAAAATATAATTACAGGTTCCTGATGATTACCTGTCTGTGATTTAATTTCTAAGCTTAAGTTTTGAGCAAGTCATTCGCACACAAACATATTCGACCGCAAACAGTGGCCCATCTACAGTTTTAAGCTTGCTCGTGTAAAATTTATTATGCACCTGTTATACAAGACTGTATTAGTTATGTGGTGTCATCCATTTTTTTCAGGTGTGTCTTCAAGGACATGTGTGTAAGGAGAGAAAAAGGAACATTACAATGTTCGGAAATAAATCAGGCCTGACTCAAGCACTCAAGACATTTGTCTAGTTATAAACACCACAAAATGTTTCACGTATCTTTAATCCGTTTCAGCGTAGATATTGATCATGCAGTGATGCGCACGCATTCGGGAGTTTAGTAGTGTACGCAAGGCGCCTGCGTTACCTAGCCGTTGTGAACCCTTTGCTTGTAAATTCCTCTCAATGTGCTAGAAAGGTAGCTCAATGGCTTCCCTTCAAGCACGGGCAGGATTAAGGCAAGTCAGGCGGGCAGCAATTCAACAAACTGTGTGTGCATGGGGGAGTGGGAGGGGCATTATTTTGTGAACCAATGCCAATTGACATTCAGTTGTTAGAATAAATACGAACCGTCAATGTCCATTAACGCTTGAAAATATTTGATCTATGTACGTTTCAGAACAGGATGCAATGGTTTCAGCTTGACACATTTATTTATCCAGTTCAGCCAAGGTGATGTTAATAGGGCAACTCGGCCAAAACTCAAAATGAAATAAATTACTGGTATCGCTGTAGTGACGCAAAATACGACCCCAGCCAAAATCATGCGTCCGTGGGACGCCGCATTTCTCAACTTGTGCGGTCAATAAAATTTTCACGATCCGCCCCAAGCCGCTGCTCCTTGGCAGGCGGCCAGCGGGTTGCCGATCGCTAAAGCAACATTGGGCCTTGACGTCAGTATCGTTCTCTTGTTTTCGTCTGGTCCGGGCGTTGTAGCGGTCGCCTTCTTCGAGCCGCTACCACCGCTACTTCGGCTAGTGATTGGCGTGTTTAGTCGTTGCTGCCAGTAGCCCGTGTAGCTTCCGTATAGCCTTTTGTTTATTTGCTTGTGAGGACTACAAGATTCGTTTTGGCTCGGTGCGCCAGACTGCCCAGCTGTTCCTCGAAGATGCCGAGTACAACTTGCAGCGCTGTGGGCTGCTCAAAACAGCCCGCTGCACAACCCGAAGGTGCTTTTCCCAGTACCAGCGGACCGGAAATCGGAGAAGGTGTGGGTGAACGCTGTTCGACCGGGTGGACTGGACTTGACTTTTGGCGCCCGAGGAAAAAAAGAGCGGAAAAACAGACGTGTACAGCCCAGTACCGTGTGTTGGACGCCGCAGCCCACGCCGGAGAGCCTCAAAGCTTCGTGTCTGGGACTGACCACGCGCGAAAGCGAAGGGGCACCCAGTACAGTACGTCACTGGCAGCGCGAGGAAACGGCACCGCTCCACCCACAGGCCCCGATGACAATTTATGCCTAGTGACGAGTACGGCATAGCGCAGCACGCACGGCGGAGCCGCCCGAGTACGGCACCGCACGAGTTCACTCGTTTTCCAGTCGCTAGCTTTGGGAATACAAGCGGCGAGTACGGCATAGCGCACGCACGGCGGCGGCCGCCGAGTATCGCACCAGACGAGTTCACGGGTTTTCCAGTCGCTAGCTTTGTACGGGCATACGGCATACGGCGCACGACGGCGCTATCGCAGTAGCGGCACCAACGAGCTCACGCGTTTCAGCCGCTAGCGGTATTGACGAGCACGGTATAGCGACGCATCGGCGGGCCGCCCAGTACGGCACCGTACGAGTTTACTGGTTTTCCAGCTGCCAGATCGACGAGCAGGCGACAGCCTGCACCAGCACGACGGCGCAGCCGCCGAGTATGGCCCCGAACGAGTTCACGGGTTTTCCAGTCGCTAGCTTTTGGGTATACAAGCGACGAGTACGGCATAGCGCACGCACGCGGCGGCCGCCGAGTATGGCACCGAACGAGTTCACGCGGTTTTCCAGTCGCTAGCTTTTGGGTATACAAGTGACGAGTACGGCATAGCGCACGCACGGCTGCGGCCAGCGCCAGTACGCCACCGACGAAGTTCCACGGGTTTTCCAGTCGCCAGCACTTTGGGTATACAAGCGACGAGTACGGCATAGCGCACGCATTCGGCGTGCGGCCGCCGAGTAGTGCACCGAACGAGTTCACCGGGTTTTCCAGTCGCTGATTTGGGTATACAGGCGACGAGTACGGCATAGCGCATGCACGCTGCGGCCGCCGAGTATTCCACCGAACGAGGTTCACGGGTTTTCCAGTCGCCAGCTTTTGGGTATACGAGCGACGAGTATGGCATAGCGCACGCACGGCCGGCGGCCGCCGAGTATTGCCCCGAACGAGTTCACCGGTTTTCCAGTCGCTAGCATTTGGGTATGCAAGCGACGAGTATGGCATAGCGCACGCACGGCGGCGGCCGCCGAGTATTGCACCGAACGAGTTCACGGGTTTTCCAGTCGCTAGCTTTTGGGTATACAAGCGACGAGTACGGCATAGCGCACGCACGGCTGCGGCCGCCGAGTATGTCCCCGAACGAGTTCACGGGTTTTCCAGTCGCTAGCTTTTGGGTATACAAGCGACGAGTATGGCATAGCGCACGCATCGGCTGCGGCCGCCGAGTATGTCCCCGAACGAGTTCACGGGTTTTCCAGTCGCTAGCTTTGGGTATACAAGCGGCGAGTATAGCATAGCGCACGCACGGCTGCGGCCGCCGAGTATTCCACCGAACGAGTTCACGGGTTTTCCAGTCGCTAGCTTTTGGGTATACAAGCGACGAGTATGGCATAGCGCACGCACGACTGCGGCCGCCGAGTATTCCCCCGAACGAGTTCACGGGTTTTCCAGTCGCTAGCTTTTGGGTATACAAGCGACTGTATCGCATAGCGCACGCACGGCGTGCGGCCGCCGAGTACTGCAACTCGATACGAGTTCACGGGTTTTCCAGTCGCTAGCTTTGGGTATACAAGCGACGAGTACGGCATAGCGCACGCACGGCTGCGGCCGCCGAGTATTCCCCCGAACGAGTTCACGGGTTTTCCAGTCGCTAGCTTTTGGGTATACAGGCGACGAGTATGGCATAGCGCACGCACGCACTGCGGCCGCCGAGTACTCCACCAAACGAGTTCACGGGTTTTCCAGTCGCTAGCTTTTGGGTATACAAGCGACGAGTACGGCATAGTGCACGCACGGCTGCGGCCGCCGAGTATTCCCCCGAACGAGTTCACGGGTTTTCCAGTCGCTAGCTTTGGGTATACAAGCGACGAGTATGGTATAGCGCACGCACGCTGCGCGCCGGCGAGTATTCCCCGAACGAGTTCACGGGTTTTCCAGACGCTTAGCTTTTGGGTATACAAGCGACGAGTATGGATAGCGCACGCACGACATCGGCCGCCGAGTATTCCCCGGAACGAGTTCATGGGTTTTCCAGTCGCTAGCTTTTGGGTATACAAGCGACGAGTATGGCATAGCGCATGCACGGCTGCGGCCGCCAGTATTCCAACCGAACGAGTTCACGCGGTTTTCCAGTCGCTAGCTTTTGGGTATACAAGCGACGAGTATGGCATAGCGCACGCACGGCTGCGGCCGCCGAGTATTCCCCCGAACGAGTTCACGGGTTTTCCAGTCGCTAGCTTTTGGGTATACAAGCGACGAGTATGGCATAGCGCACGCACGACTGCGGCCGCCGAGTATTCCACCGAACGAGTTCACGGGTTTTCCAGTCGCTAGCTTTTGGGTATACAAGCGACGAGTACGGCATAGCGCACCGCACGGCTGCGGCCGCCGAGTATTCCCCCGAACGAGTTCACGGGTTTTCCAGTCGCTAGCTTTGGGTGTACAAGCGACGAGTATGGCATATGCACGCACGGCTGCGGCCGCCGAGTATTCCCACCGAACGAGTTCACTCGTTTTCCAGACGCTAGCTTTTGAGTATACAAGCGACGAGAGTACGGCATAGCGCACGCACGGCTGCGGCCGCCGAGTATTCCACCGAACGAGTTCACGGGTTTTCCGAGTCGCTACCTTTTGGGTATACAAGCGACGAGTACGGCATAGCGCACGCACGGCAGCGGCCACCGAGTATTCCACCGAACGAGTTCACTCGTTTTCCAGTCGCTAGCTTTTGGGTATACAAGCGACGAGTACGGCATAGCGCACGCATGGCTGCGGCCGCCGAGTATTCCACCGAATGAGTTCACGGGTTTTCCAGTCGCTAGCTTTTGGGTATACAAGCGACGAGTACGGCATAGCGCACGCACGGCTGCGGCCGCCGAGTATTCCCCCGAACGAGTTCACGGGTTTTCCAGTCGCTAGATTTTGGGTATACAAGCGACGAGTATGGCATAGCGCACGCACGGCTGCGGCCGCCGAGTATTCCACCGAACGAGTTCACTGCGTTTTCCAGTCGCTAGCTCTTTGATGTATACAAGCGACGAGTACGGCATAGCGCGACGCACGGCTGCGGCCGCCGAGTATTCCACGAACGAGTTCACGGGTTTTCCAGGCGCAAGCTTTTGGGTATACAAGCGACAAGTGCGGCATAGCGATACGCACGGCAGCGGCCGCCGAGTATTCCACCGAACGAGTTCACTGCGTTTTCCAGTCGCTAGCTTTTGAGTATACAAGCGACGAGTACGGCATAGCGCACGCATGGCTGCGGCCGCCGAGTATTCCACCGAGCGAGTTCCACGGGTTTCCAGTCGCTAGCTTTTGGGTATACAAGCGACGAGTACGGCATAAGCGCACGCCACGGCTGCGGCCGCCGAGTATTCCCCCGAACGAGTTCACGGGTTTTCCAGTCGCTGGCTTTTGGGTATACAAGCGACGAGTATGGCATAGCGCACGCACGGCTGCGGCCGCCGAGTATTCAACCGAACGAGTTCACGGGTTTTCCAGTCGCTAGCTTTTGGGTATACAAGCGACGAGTATGGCATAGCGCATGCACGGCTGCGGCCGCCGAGTATTCCACCGAACGAGTTCACGGGTTTTCCAGTCGCCGGGCTTTTGGGTATACAAGCGATGAGTATGGCATAGCGCACGCACGGCTGCGGCCGCCGAGTATTCCCCGAACGAGTTCACGGGTTTTCCAGTCGCTAGCTTTTGGGTATACAAGCGACGAGTATGGCATAGCGCACGCACGGCTGCGGCCGCCGAGTATTCCCCCGAACGAGTTCACCGGGTTTTCCAGTCGCTTGCTTTTGGGTATACAAGCGACGAGTCCCTATTGAAAATATTTCTAAGGGGCCCGTCAGCCTTGAAGGATTATGGGACCTCACAGGCCTTCAAAACCCTTCAAAAATACCCTACAGAAAAACCCTTCAGGGATACCCCATAGAAAAACCCTTTAGCCCCACAGCCCTTCAACCAGTCAGACCCTTTAGCCATCAACCCTTTAGACGCCCAAATGACTGTGAACCATAGACAAAAATGCAGTTCAAAACATTATTAAAACTTTATTGCAGACATTTAGTTGTACATGCATATTATAGCTCAAAAAGGCGATAAAAAGCAACGTTTGTTCAAACCCGGCGCAAGGAGCTGTAGACAAAAGAGATCATATCAAATAGGGACAACTGACTTCTTTATCACAAAGAAAAATATCTTTCAAAGTACTCACAATGGCGCTGGGTATATTCCTGATGTACGGTAGTTCAGCTAATAAAACCGAGCAGATGCACCTCACGGCCACATACACAGTCCCAGTAAGCACGTTTAGCGAAAACCACGAACTCGCAAGCAGCACCCGTCGCCGTTGAGAAATCCCCAGCACAGTCACGGTTTCGTCCATGATGACGTCGCGCCGGCGTCTTCGGCGTATTTTTCGCTCGATGAATGCTTCTGAAGTCGGACGGACGAAGAGGCGCGAGGAACAAGGCGGGACAGCGGCCGTCATCCACCGTTTCAGGAACCACAGTGCCATAATCCCGGTGCGCAGGCACAACATGCGGTGGGACGCTGACCCCGACTGCCAGGCTTTGCAGCGAGTAAGCCGACACCGGCCACCATCTCCTTGAATGCGCTGAAGACGATGGCGCTCGAGCGGTGCTGAAGGCGGCCAACGCCGAACTGGGGTTCACCTGCCGAACCAAGGAAAAAACCGCACAGATCAAAACAGACCAAGGGGCGAGCCCTCAATGGCATGGATGCTCACCTTCCTGAACGAAATTGGTCCGCTCCAAACATTCGTGCCGGCTCGTGCGTGGGCAAACCGGAACCGCCCGCGAGCAGAGAAAAAATGGCTATGCTGGCTCGGGTGGCCTCCCCACACCACTCTCTCCCGCCGACTGCTGGCCTGCGCCAGCCTGGCAGCCCTGCACCCTCTCCCCATCGCCGGGTGGAGAGAGGTGCCTTGCCGCGCTGCTCTCGGCTTTTTTTTATTATTATTATTCATGGCTGCACGGATTTCGCCTCGAGCGCTGGGACTGCGTTCGCCTCAAAACGCCGCTCGGTGGGTGAGAGAGGCGCCTTGCCGCGCTCTCCCCATCGCCGGGTGGAGAGAGGCGCCTTGCCGGCCTTGCCGCGCTGCTCTCGGCTTTTTTATTATTATTATTATTATTCATGGCTGCACGGATTTCGCCTCGAGCGGACAGGACTGCGTTCGCCTCAAAACGCCGCTCGGTCAACACCACTCGGCCCGCGGCTTGTCAATTCTCCACATGGGGCGGTCGCCCTCAGTGGCCTCCCTGGCGACCGAATACCCGGGCAGTGACAGACGGGTCCAGGAGGCCACTCGTATTTGATAGAAGAGCAGTAATAAAAATCTGACCGTACACAGATACGATCGGCATTCTCCAAATACTTTTTTTTCCGTCGCGTACGAAAGGCAGCTATGTTCTAATTCTGCGAAATGTGTTTTCTCCACCTAAGCCGTTGCCCACAAACATCTTAAGAAGCCTGAAGGTTTTCCCGACCCCATTAGCAAAGTTCTTGACAGGCTTTCAGACATTTCAAGGCATTGTAAAGGGCACTTCAGACATTTCAGGAGAGCCTCTGACGGGGCCAGCGAACCCACCAGGAAATATCGGTGCCCCCTTCAAACATCTCAGAAATTCCTGAAGTCCCCTTCACACCCTTTAAAAAGAATCCTGAAGTCCCATCAGAGCGATTTTCAATAGGGGTATGACATAGCACACGCACGGCTGCGGCCGCCGAGTATTCCACCGAACGAGTTCACGGGTTTTCCAGTCGCTAGCTTTTGGGTATACAAGCGACGAGTATGGCATAGCGCACGCACGGCTGCGGCCGCCGAGTATTCCACCGAACGAGTTCACGGGTTTTCCAGTCGCTAGCTTTTGGGTATACAAGCGACGAGTATGGCATAGCGCACGCACGGCTGCGGCCGCCGAGTATTCCACCGAACGAGTTCACGGGTTTTCCAGTCGCTAGCTTTTGGGTATACAAGCGACGAGTATGGCATAGCGCACGCACGGCTGCGGCCGCCGAGTATTCCACCGAACGAGTTCACGGGTTTTCCAGTCGCTAGCTTTTGGGTATACAAGCGACGAGTATGGCATAGCGCACGCACGGCTGCGGCCGCCGAGTATTCCACCGAACGAGTTCACGGGTTTTCCAGTCGCTAGCTTTTGGGTATACAAGCGACGAGTATGGCATAGCGCACGCACGGCTGCGGCCGCCGAGTATTCCACCGAACGAGTTCACGGGTTTTCCAGTCGCTAGCTTTTGGGTATACAAGCGACGAGTACGGCATAGCGCACGCACGGCTGCGGCCGCCGAGTATTCCACCGAACGAGTTCACGGGTTTTCCAGTCGCTAGCTTTTGGGTATACAAGCGACGAGTATGGCATAGCGCACGCACGGCTGCGGCCGCCGAGTATTCCACCGAACGAGTTCACGGGTTTTCCAGTCGCTAGCTTTTGGGTATACAAGCGACGAGTATGGCATAGCGCACGCACGGCTGCGGCCGCCGAGTATTCCCCCGAACGAGTTCACGGGTTTTCCAGTCGCTAGCTTTTGGGTATACAAGCGACGAGTATGGCATAGCGCACGCACGGCTGCGGCCGCCGAGTATTCCACCGAACGAGTTCACGGGTTTTCCAGTCGCTAGCTTTTGGGTATACAAGCGACGAGTACGGCATAGCGCACGCACGGCTGCGGCCGCCGAGTATTCCCCGAACGAGTTCACGGGTTTTCCAGTCGCTAGCTTTTGGGTATACAAGCGACGAGTATGGCATAGCGCACGCACGGCTGCGGCCGCCGAGTATTCCACCGAACGAGTTCACGGGTTTTCCAGTCGCTAGCTTTTGGGTATACAAGCGACGAGTATGGCATAGCGCACGCACGGCTGCGGCCGCCGAGTATTCCACCGAACGAGTTCACGGGTTTTCCAGTCGCTAGCTTTTGGGTATACAAGCGACGAGTATGGCATAGCGCACGCACGGCTGCGGCCGCCGAGTATTCCACCGAACGAGTTCACGGGTTTTCCAGTCGCTAGCTTTTGGGTATACAAGCGACGAGTATGGCATAGCGCACGCACGGCTGCGGCCGCCGAGTATTCCACCGAACGAGTTCACGGGTTTTCCAGTCGCTAGCTTTTGGGTATACAAGCGACGAGTATGGCATAGCGCACGCACGGCTGCGGCCGCCGAGTATTCCACCGAACGAGTTCACGGGTTTTCCAGTCGCTAGCTTTTGGGTATACAAGCGACGAGTATGGCATAGCGCACGCACGGCTGCGGCCGCCGAGTATTCCACCGAACGAGTTCACGGGTTTTCCAGTCGCTAGCTTTTGGGTATACAAGCGACGAGTATGGCATAGCGCACGCACGGCTGCGGCCGCCGAGTATTCCACCGAACGAGTTCACGGGTTTTCCAGTCGCTAGCTTTTGGGTATACAAGCGACGAGTACGGCATAGCGCACGCACGGCTGCGGCCGCCGAGTATTCCACCGAACGAGTTCACGGGTTTTCCAGTCGCTAGCTTTTGGGTATACAAGCGACGAGTATGGCATAGCGCACGCACGGCTGCGGCCGCCGAGTATTCCACCGAACGAGTTCACGGGTTTTCCAGTCGCTAGCTTTTGGGTATACAAGCGACGAGTACGGCATAGCGCACGCACGGCTGCGGCCGCCGAGTATTCCACCGAACGAGTTCACGGGTTTTCCAGTCGCTAGCTTTTGGGTATACAAGCGACGAGTACGGCATAGCGCACGCACGGCTGCGGCCGCCGAGTATTCCACCGAACGAGTTCACGGGTTTTCCAGTCGCTAGCTTTTGGGTATACAAGCGACGAGTATGGCATAGCGCACGCACGGCTGCGGCCGCCGAGTATTCCACCGAACGAGTTCACGGGTTTTCCAGTCGCTAGCTTTTGGGTATACAAGCGACGAGTATGGCATAGCGCACGCACGGCTGCGGCCGCCGAGTATTCCACCGAACGAGTTCACGGGTTTTCCAGTCGCTAGCTTTTGGGTATACAAGCGACGAGTATGGCATAGCGCACGCACGGCTGCGGCCGCCGAGTATTCCACCGAACGAGTTCACGGGTTTTCCAGTCGCTAGCTTTTGGGTATACAAGCGACGAGTATGGCATAGCGCACGCACGGCTGCGGCCGCCGAGTATTCCACCGAACGAGTTCACGGGTTTTCCAGTCGCTAGCTTTTGGGTATACAAGCGACGAGTATGGCATAGCGCACGCACGGCTGCGGCCGCCGAGTATTCCCCCGAACGAGTTCACGGGTTTTCCAGTCGCTAGCTTTTGGGTATACAAGCGACGAGTATGGCATAGCGCACGCACGGCTGCGGCCGCCGAGTATTCCACCGAACGAGTTCACGGGTTTTCCAGTCGCTAGCTTTTGGGTATACAAGCGACGAGTATGGCATAGCGCACGCACGGCTGCGGCCGCCGAGTATTCCACCGAACGAGTTCACGGGTTTTCCAGTCGCTAGCTTTTGGGTATACAAGCGACGAGTATGGCATAGCGCACGCACGGCTGCGGCCGCCGAGTATTCCACCGAACGAGTTCACGGGTTTTCCAGTCGCTAGCTTTTGGGTATACAAGCGACGAGTATGGCATAGCGCACGCACGGCTGCGGCCGCCGAGTATTCCCCCGAACGAGTTCACGGGTTTTCCAGTCGCTAGCTTTTGGGTATACAAGCGACGAGTATGGCATAGCGCACGCACGGCTGCGGCCGCCGAGTATTCCACCGAACGAGTTCACGGGTTTTCCAGTCGCTAGCTTTTGGGTATACAAGCGACGAGTATGGCATAGCGCACGCACGGCTGCGGCCGCCGAGTATTCCACCGAACGAGTTCACGGGTTTTCCAGTCGCTAGCTTTTGGGTATACAAGCGACGAGTATGGCATAGCGCACGCACGGCTGCGGCCGCCGAGTATTCCCCCGAACGAGTTCACGGGTTTTCCAGTCGCTAGCTTTTGGGTATACAAGCGACGAGTATGGCATAGCGCACGCACGGCTGCGGCCGCCGAGTATTCCACCGAACGAGTTCACGGGTTTTCCAGTCGCTAGCTTTTGGGTATACAAGCGACGAGTATGGCATAGCGCACGCACGGCTGCGGCCGCCGAGTATTCCACCGAACGAGTTCACGGGTTTTCCAGTCGCTAGCTTTTGGGTATACAAGCGACGAGTATGGCATAGCGCACGCACGGCTGCGGCCGCCGAGTATTCCCCCGAACGAGTTCACGGGTTTTCCAGTCGCTAGCTTTTGGGTATACAAGCGACGAGTATGGCATAGCGCACGCACGGCTGCGGCCGCCGAGTATTCCACCGAACGAGTTCACGGGTTTTCCAGTCGCTAGCTTTTGGGTATACAAGCGACGAGTATGGCATAGCGCACGCACGGCTGCGGCCGCCGAGTATTCCACCGAACGAGTTCACGGGTTTTCCAGTCGCTAGCTTTTGGGTATACAAGCGACGAGTATGGCATAGCGCACGCACGGCTGCGGCCGCCGAGTATTCCCCCGAACGAGTTCACGGGTTTTCCAGTCGCTAGCTTTTGGGTATACAAGCGACGAGTATGGCATAGCGCACGCACGGCTGCGGCCGCCGAGTATTCCACCGAACGAGTTCACGGGTTTTCCAGTCGCTAGCTTTTGGGTATACAAGCGACGAGTACGGCATAGCGCACGCACGGCTGCGGCCGCCGAGTATTCCACCGAACGAGTTCACGGGTTTTCCAGTCGCTAGCTTTTGGGTATACAAGCGACGAGTATGGCATAGCGCACGCACGGCTGCGGCCGCCGAGTATTCCACCGAACGAGTTCACGGGTTTTCCAGTCGCTAGCTTTTGGGTATACAAGCGACGAGTATGGCATAGCGCACGCACGGCTGCGGCCGCCGAGTATTCCACCGAACGAGTTCACGGGTTTTCCAGTCGCTAGCTTTTGGGTATACAAGCGACGAGTATGGCATAGCGCACGCACGGCTGCGGCCGCCGAGTATTCCACCGAACGAGTTCACGGGTTTTCCAGTCGCTAGCTTTTGGGTATACAAGCGACGAGTACGGCATAGCGCACGCACGGCTGCGGCCGCCGAGTATTCCACCGAACGAGTTCACGGGTTTTCCAGTCGCTAGCTTTTGGGTATACAAGCGACGAGTATGGCATAGCGCACGCACGGCTGCGGCCGCCGAGTATTCCACCGAACGAGTTCACGGGTTTTCCAGTCGCTAGCTTTTGGGTATACAAGCGACGAGTATGGCATAGCGCACGCACGGCTGCGGCCGCCGAGTATTCCCCCGAACGAGTTCACGGGTTTTCCAGTCGCTAGCTTTTGGGTATACAAGCGACGAGTATGGCATAGCGCACGCACGGCTGCGGCCGCCGAGTATTCCACCGAACGAGTTCACGGGTTTTCCAGTCGCTAGCTTTTGGGTATACAAGCGACGAGTATGGCATAGCGCACGCACGGCTGCGGCCGCCGAGTATTCCACCGAACGAGTTCACGGGTTTTCCAGTCGCTAGCTTTTGGGTATACAAGCGACGAGTATGGCATAGCGCACGCACGGCTGCGGCCGCCGAGTATTCCACCGAACGAGTTCACGGGTTTTCCAGTCGCTAGCTTTTGGGTATACAAGCGACGAGTACGGCATAGCGCACGCACGGCTGCGGCCGCCGAGTATTCCCCCGAACGAGTTCACGGGTTTTCCAGTCGCTAGCTTTTGGGTATACAAGCGACGAGTATGGCATAGCGCACGCACGGCTGCGGCCGCCGAGTATTCCACCGAACGAGTTCACGGGTTTTCCAGTCGCTAGCTTTTGGGTATACAAGCGACGAGTATGGCATAGCGCACGCACGGCTGCGGCCGCCGAGTATTCCACCGAACGAGTTCACGGGTTTTCCAGTCGCTAGCTTTTGGGTATACAAGCGACGAGTATGGCATAGCGCACGCACGGCTGCGGCCGCCGAGTATTCCACCGAACGAGTTCACGGGTTTTCCAGTCGCTAGCTTTTGGGTATACAAGCGACGAGTATGGCATAGCGCACGCACGGCTGCGGCCGCCGAGTATTCCACCGAACGAGTTCACGGGTTTTCCAGTCGCTAGCTTTTGGGTATACAAGCGACGAGTATGGCATAGCGCACGCACGGCTGCGGCCGCCGAGTATTCCACCGAACGAGTTCACGGGTTTTCCAGTCGCTAGCTTTTGGGTATACAAGCGACGAGTACGGCATAGCGCACGCACGGCTGCGGCCGCCGAGTATTCCCCCGAACGAGTTCACGGGTTTTCCAGTCGCTAGCTTTTGGGTATACAAGCGACGAGTACGGCATAGCGCACGCACGGCTGCGGCCGCCGAGTATTCCACCGAACGAGTTCACGGGTTTTCCAGTCGCTAGCTTTTGGGTATACAAGCGACGAGTATGGCATAGCGCACGCACGGCTGCGGCCGCCGAGTATTCCACCGAACGAGTTCACGGGTTTTCCAGTCGCTAGCTTTTGGGTATACAAGCGACGAGTATGGCATAGCGCACGCACGGCTGCGGCCGCCGAGTATTCCACCGAACGAGTTCACGGGTTTTCCAGTCGCTAGCTTTTGGGTATACAAGCGACGAGTATGGCATAGCGCACGCACGGCTGCGGCCGCCGAGTATTCCACCGAACGAGTTCACGGGTTTTCCAGTCGCTAGCTTTTGGGTATACAAGCGACGAGTATGGCATAGCGCACGCACGGCTGCGGCCGCCGAGTATTCCACCGAACGAGTTCACGGGTTTTCCAGTCGCTAGCTTTTGGGTATACAAGCGACGAGTATGGCATAGCGCACGCACGGCTGCGGCCGCCGAGTATTCCACCGAACGAGTTCACGGGTTTTCCAGTCGCTAGCTTTTGGGTATACAAGCGACGAGTATGGCATAGCGCACGCACGGCTGCGGCCGCCGAGTATTCCACCGAACGAGTTCACGGGTTTTCCAGTCGCTAGCTTTTGGGTATACAAGCGACGAGTATGGCATAGCGCACGCACGGCTGCGGCCGCCGAGTATTCCACCGAACGAGTTCACGGGTTTTCCAGTCGCTAGCTTTTGGGTATACAAGCGACGAGTACGGCATAGCGCACGCACGGCTGCGGCCGCCGAGTATTCCACCGAACGAGTTCACGGGTTTTCCAGTCGCTAGCTTTTGGGTATACAAGCGACGAGTATGGCATAGCGCACGCACGGCTGCGGCCGCCGAGTATTCCACCGAACGAGTTCACGGGTTTTCCAGTCGCTAGCTTTTGGGTATACAAGCGACGAGTATGGCATAGCGCACGCACGGCTGCGGCCGCCGAGTATTCCACCGAACGAGTTCACGGGTTTTCCAGTCGCTAGCTTTTGGGTATACAAGCGACGAGTATGGCATAGCGCACGCACGGCTGCGGCCGCCGAGTATTCCACCGAACGAGTTCACGGGTTTTCCAGTCGCTAGCTTTTGGGTATACAAGCGACGAGTATGGCATAGCGCACGCACGGCTGCGGCCGCCGAGTATTCCACCGAACGAGTTCACGGGTTTTCCAGTCGCTAGCTTTTGGGTATACAAGCGACGAGTACGGCATAGCGCACGCACGGCTGCGGCCGCCGAGTATTCCACCGAACGAGTTCACGGGTTTTCCAGTCGCTAGCTTTTGGGTATACAAGCGACGAGTATGGCATAGCGCACGCACGGCTGCGGCCGCCGAGTATTCCACCGAACGAGTTCACGGGTTTTCCAGTCGCTAGCTTTTGGGTATACAAGCGACGAGTATGGCATAGCGCACGCACGGCTGCGGCCGCCGAGTATTCCACCGAACGAGTTCACGGGTTTTCCAGTCGCTAGCTTTTGGGTATACAAGCGACGAGTATGGCATAGCGCACGCACGGCTGCGGCCGCCGAGTATTCCACCGAACGAGTTCACGGGTTTTCCAGTCGCTAGCTTTTGGGTATACAAGCGACGAGTATGGCATAGCGCACGCACGGCTGCGGCCGCCGAGTATTCCACCGAACGAGTTCACGGGTTTTCCAGTCGCTAGCTTTTGGGTATACAAGCGACGAGTATGGCATAGCGCACGCACGGCTGCGGCCGCCGAGTATTCCCCCGAACGAGTTCACGGGTTTTCCAGTCGCTAGCTTTTGGGTATACAAGCGACGAGTATGGCATAGCGCACGCACGGCTGCGGCCGCCGAGTATTCCACCGAACGAGTTCACGGGTTTTCCAGTCGCTAGCTTTTGGGTATACAAGCGACGAGTATGGCATAGCGCACGCACGGCTGCGGCCGCCGAGTATTCCACCGAACGAGTTCACGGGTTTTCCAGTCGCTAGCTTTTGGGTATACAAGCGACGAGTATGGCATAGCGCACGCACGGCTGCGGCCGCCGAGTATTCCACCGAACGAGTTCACGGGTTTTCCAGTCGCTAGCTTTTGGGTATACAAGCGACGAGTATGGCATAGCGCACGCACGGCTGCGGCCGCCGAGTATTCCACCGAACGAGTTCACGGGTTTTCCAGTCGCTAGCTTTTGGGTATACAAGCGACGAGTACGGCATAGCGCACGCACGGCTGCGGCCGCCGAGTATTCCACCGAACGAGTTCACGGGTTTTCCAGTCGCTAGCTTTTGGGTATACAAGCGACGAGTATGGCATAGCGCACGCACGGCTGCGGCCGCCGAGTATTCCACCGAACGAGTTCACGGGTTTTCCAGTCGCTAGCTTTTGGGTATACAAGCGACGAGTACGGCATAGCGCACGCACGGCTGCGGCCGCCGAGTATTCCACCGAACGAGTTCACGGGTTTTCCAGTCGCTAGCTTTTGGGTATACAAGCGACGAGTACGGCATAGCGCACGCACGGCTGCGGCCGCCGAGTATTCCACCGAACGAGTTCACGGGTTTTCCAGTCGCTAGCTTTTGGGTATACAAGCGACGAGTATGGCATAGCGCACGCACGGCTGCGGCCGCCGAGTATTCCACCGAACGAGTTCACGGGTTTTCCAGTCGCTAGCTTTTGGGTATACAAGCGACGAGTACGGCATAGCGCACGCACGGCTGCGGCCGCCGAGTATTCCACCGAACGAGTTCACGGGTTTTCCAGTCGCTAGCTTTTGGGTATACAAGCGACGAGCACGGCATAGCGCACGCACGGCTGCGGCCGCCGAGTATTCCACCGAACGAGTTCACGGGTTTTCCAGTCGCTAGCTTTTGGGTATACAAGCGACGAGTACGGCATAGCGCACGCACGGCTGCGGCCGCCGAGTATTCCACCGAACGAGTTCACGGGTTTTCCAGTCGCTAGCTTTTGGGTATACAAGCGACGAGTACGGCATAGCGCACGCACGGCTGCGGCCGCCGAGTATTCCACCGAACGAGTTCACGGGTTTTCCAGTCGCTAGCTTTTGGGTATACAAGCGACGAGTATGGCATAGCGCACGCACGGCTGCGGCCGCCGAGTATTCCACCGAACGAGTTCACGGGTTTTCCAGTCGCTAGCTTTTGGGTATACAAGCGACGAGTATGGCATAGCGCACGCACGGCTGCGGCCGCCGAGTATTCCACCGAACGAGTTCACGGGTTTTCCAGTCGCTAGCTTTTGGGTATACAAGCGACGAGTACGGCATAGCGCACGCACGGCTGCGGCCGCCGAGTATTCCACCGAACGAGTTCACGGGTTTTCCAGTCGCTAGCTTTTGGGTATACAAGCGACGAGTACGGCATAGCGCACGCACGGCTGCGGCCGCCGAGTATTCCACCGAACGAGTTCACGGGTTTTCCAGTCGCTAGCTTTTGGGTATACAAGCGACGAGTATGGCATAGCGCACGCACGGCTGCGGCCGCCGAGTATTCCACCGAACGAGTTCACGGGTTTTCCAGTCGCTAGCTTTTGGGTATACAAGCGACGAGTACGGCATAGCGCACGCACGGCTGCGGCCGCCGAGTATTCCACCGAACGAGTTCACGCGGTTTTCCAGTCGCTAGCTTTTGGGTATACAAGCGACGAAGTACGGCATAGCGCACGCACGGCTGCGGCCGCCGAGTATTCCACCGAACGAGTTCACGGGTTTTCCAGTCGCTAGCTTTTGGGTATACAAGCGACGAGTATGGCATAGCGCACGCACGGCTGCGGCCGCCGAGTATTCCCCCGAACGAGTTCACGGGTTTTCCAGTCGCTAGCTTTTGGGTATACAAGCGACGAGTATGGCATAGCGCACGCACGGCTGCGGCCGCCGAGTATTCCACCGAACGAGTTCACGGGTTTTCCAGTCGCTAGCTTTTGGGTATACAAGCGACGAGTATGGCATAGCGCACGCACGGCTGCGGCCGCCGAGTATTCCACCGAACGAGTTCACGGGTTTTCCAGTCGCTAGCTTTTGGGTATACAAGCGACGAGTATGGCATAGCGCACGCACGGCTGCGGCCGCCGAGTATTCCCCCGAACGAGTTCACGGGTTTTCCAGTCGCTAGCTTTGGGTATACAAGCGACGAGTATGGCATAGCGCACGCACGGCTGCGGCCGCCGAGTATTCCCCGAACGAGTTCACGGGTTTTCCAGTCGCTAGCTTTTGGGTATACAAGCGACGAGTATGGCATAGCGCACGCACGGCTGCGGCCGCTGAGTATTCCACCGAACGAGTTCACGGGTTTTCCAGTCGCTAGCTTTTGGGTATACAAGCGACGAGTACGGCATAGCGCACGCACGGCTGCGGCCGCCGAGTATTCCACCGAACGAGTTCACGGGTTTTCCAGTCGCTAGCTTTTGGGTATACAAGCGACGAGTATGGCATAGCGCACGCACGGCTGCGGCCGCCGAGTATTCCCCCGAACGAGTTCACGGGTTTTCCAGTCGCTAGCTTTTGGGTATACAAGCGACGAGTATGGCATAGCGCACGCACGGCTGCGGCCGCCGAGTATTCCACCGAACGAGTTCACGGGTTTTCCAGTCGCTAGCTTTTGGGTATACAAGCGACGAGTACGGCATAGCGCACGCACGGCTGCGGCCGCCGAGTATTCCACCGAACGAGTTCACGGGTTTTCCAGTCGCTAGCTTTTGGGTATACAAGCGACGAGTATGGCATAGCGCACGCACGGCTGCGGCCGCCGAGTATTCCACCGAACGAGTTCACGGGTTTTCCAGTCGCTAGCTTTTGGGTATACAAGCGACGAGTATGGCATAGCGCACGCACGGCTGCGGCCGCCGAGTATTCCACCGAACGAGTTCACGGGTTTTCCAGTCGCTAGCTTTTGGGTATACAAGCGACGAGTATGGCATAGCGCACGCACGGCTGCGGCCGCCGAGTATTCCACCGAACGAGTTCACGGGTTTTCCAGTCGCTAGCTTTTGGGTATACAAGCGACGAGTATGGCATAGCGCACGCACGGCTGCGGCCGCCGAGTATTCCACCGAACGAGTTCACGGGTTTTCCAGTCGCTAGCTTTTGGGTATACAAGCGACGAGTACGGCATAGCGCACGCACGGCTGCGGCCGCCGAGTATTCCCCCGAACGAGTTCACGGGTTTTCCAGTCGCTAGCTTTTGAGTATACAAGCGACGAGTATGGCATAGCGCACGCACGGCTGCGGCCGCCGAGTATTCCCCCGAACGAGTTCACGGGTTTTCCAGTCGCCAGCTTTTGGGTATACAAGCGACGAGTATGGCATAGCGCACGCACGGCTGCGGCCGCCGAGTATTCCACCGAACGAGTTCACGGGTTTTCCAGTCGCTAGCTTTTGGGTATACAAGCGACGAGTATGGCATAGCGCACGCACGACTGCGGCCGCCGAGTATTCCACCGAACGAGTTCACGGGTTTTCCAGTCGCTAGCTTTTGGGTATACAAGCGACGAGTATGGCATAGCGCACGCACGGCTGCGGCCGCCGAGTATTCCCCCGAACGAGTTCACGGGTTTTCCAGTCGCTAGCTTTTGGGTATACAAGCGACGAGTGCATGGCATAGCGCACGCACGACTGCGGCCGCCGAGTATTCCCCCGAACGAGTTCACGGGTTTTCCAGTCGCTAGCTTTTGGGTATACAAGCGACGAGTATGGCATAGCGCACGCACGGCTGCGGCCGCCGAGTATTCCCCGAACGAGTTCACGGGTTTTCCAGTCGCTAGCTTTTGGGTATACAAGCGACGAGTATGGCATAGCGCACGCACGACTGCGGCCGCCGAGTATTCCCCCGAACGAGTTCACGGGTTTTCCAGTCGCTAGCTTTTGGGTATACAGCTGACGAGTATGGCATAGCGCACGCACGGCTGCGGCCGCCGAGTATTCCGCACTGAACGAGTTCACGGGTCTTCCAGTCGCTAGCTCTTTGGGCATACAAGCGACGAGTACGGCATAGCGCACGCACGGCTGCGGCCGCCGAGTATTCCACCGAACGAGTTCACGGGTTTTCCAGTCGCTAGCTTTGGGTGTACATAGCGACGAGTAAGGCATAGCGCACGCACGGCTGCGGCCGCCGAGTATTCCACCGAACGAGTTCACGGGTTTTCCAGTCGCTAGCTTTTGGGTATTGCAAGCGACGAGTATGGCATAGCGCACGCACGGCTAGCGGCCGCCGAGTATTCCCCTGAACGAGTTCACGGGTTTTCCAGTCGCTAGCTTTTGGGTATACAAGCGACGAGGTACGGCATAGCGCACGCACGGCTGCGGCCGCCGAGTATTCCACCGAACGAGTTCACGGGTTTTCCAGTCGCTAGCTTTTGGGTATACAAGCGACGAGTACGGCATAGCGCACGCACGGCTGCGGCCGCCGAGTATTCCACCGAACGAGTTCACGGGTTTTCCAGTCGCTAGCTTTTGGGTATACAAGCGACGAGTATGGCATAGCGCACGCATGGCTGCGGCCGCCGAGTATTCCCCGAACGAGTTCACGGGTTTTCCGAGTCGCTAGCTTTTGGGTATACAAGCGACGAGTATGGCATAGCGCACGCACGACTGCGGCCGCCGAGTATTCCACCGAACGAGTTCACGGGTTTTCCAGTCGCTAGCTTTTGGGTATACAAGCGACGAGTATGGCATAAGCGCACGCACGTGGCTGCGGCCGCCGAGTATTCCACCGAACGAGTTCACGGGTTTTCCAGTCGCTAGCTTTTGGGTATACAAGCGACGAGTATGGTATAGCGCACGCACGACTGCGTGCCGCCGAGTATTCCCCCGAACGAGTTCACGGGTTTTCCAGTCGCTAGCTTTTGGGTATACAAGCGACGAGTACGGCATAGCGCACGCACGGCTGCGGCCGCCGAGTATTCCACCGAACGAGTTCACGGTGTTTTCCAGTCGCCAGCTTTTGGGCATACAAGCGACGAGTACGGCATAGCGCACGCACGACTGCGGCCGCCGAGTATTCCACCGAACGAGTTCACGGGTTTTCCAGTCGCCAGCTTTGGGCATAGCTAGCTGACGAGTATGGCATAGCACACGCATGGCTGCGGCCGCCGAGTATTCCACCCGAACGAGTTCTACGGGTTTTCCAGTCGCTAGCTTTTGGGTACAGCGACGAGTATGGCATAGCGCACGCACGACTGCGGCCGCCAGTATTCCACCGAACGAGTTCACGGGTTTTTCCAGTCGCTAGCTTTGCGGGTATACAAGCGACGAGTACGGCATAGCGCACGCACGGCTGCGGCCGCCGAGTATTCCCCCGAACGAGTTCACGGGTTTTCCAGTCGCTAGCTTTTGGGTATACAAGCGACGAGTATGGCATAGCGCACGCACGGCTGCGGCCGCCGAGTACTCCACCGAACGAGTTCACGGGTTTTCCAGTCGCTAGCTTTTGGGTATACAAGCGACGAGTAGGGCATAGCGCACGCACGGCTGCGGCCGCCGAGTATTCCCCGAACGAGTTCACGGGTTTTCCAGTCGCCAGCTCTTGGGTATACAAGCGACGAGTATGGCATAGCGCGCGCATGACTGCGGCCGCCGAGTATTCCCGAACGAGTTCACGGGTTTTCCAGTCGCTAGCTTTCTGGGTATGCAAGCGACGAGTATGGCATAGCGCACGCACGGCTGCGGCCGCCGAGTATTCCCTGAACGAGTTCACGGGGTTTTCCAGTCGCTAGCTTTTGGGCATAAGCGACGAGGATGGCATAGCGCACGCACGGCTGCGAGCCGCCGAGTATTCCACCGAACGAGTTCACGGGTTTCAGTCGCTAGCTTTCGGGTATGCAAGCCGACGAGTATGGCATAGCGCTACGCACGGCTGCGGCCGCGCGAGTATTCCCCTGAACGAGTTCACGGGTTTTCCAGTCGCCAGCTTTGGCATACAAGCGACGAGTATGGCATAAGCGCACGCACGGCTGCGGCCGCCGAAGTATTCCGCGAACGAGTTCACGGGTTTTCCAGTCGCTAGCTTTTGGGTATACAAGCGACGAGCATGGCATAGCGCACGCACGGCTGCGGGCCGCCGAGCATTCCACTGAACGAGTTCACGGGGTTTTCCAGTCGCTAGCTTTTGGGTATACAAGCGACGAGTATGGCATAGCGCACGCACGGCTGCGGCCGCCGAGGATTCCTCCGAACGAGTTCACGGGTTTTCCAGTACGCTAGCTTTTGGCATAATGCTGACGAGTATGGCATAGCGCACGCACGGCTGCGGCTGCCGAGTGTTCCCCCGAACGAGTTCACGGGTTTTCCAGTCGCTGGCTTTTGGCATACAGCGACGAGTATGGCAGTAGCGCACGCACGGCTGCGGCCGCCGAGCATTCCCCGAACGAGTTCACGGGTTTTCCAGTCGCCAGCTTTGGGCATACAGCGACGAGTATGGCATAGCGCACGCACGACTGCGGCCGCCGAGTATTCCCCGAACGAGTTCACGGGTTTTCCAGTCGCTAGTTTTTGGGTATACAAGCGACGAGTATGGCATAGCGCACGCACGACTGCAGGCCGCCGAGTATTCCCACTGAACGAGTTCACGGGTTTTCCAGTCGCCAGTTTTTGGGTATACAAGCGACGAGTATGGCATAGCGCACGCACGACTGCGGCCGCCGAGTACTCCACCGAACGAGTTCACGGGTTTTCCAGTCGCTCAGCTTTCGGGTATACAAGCGACGAGTATGGCGTAGCGCACGCACGGCTGCGGCCGCCGAGTATTCCCCCGACCGAGTTCACGGGTTTTCCAGTCGCTAGCTTTTGGGTATGCGAGCGACGGTATGGCATAGCGCACGCACGGCTGCGGCCGCCGAGTATTCCCCGAACGAGTTCACGGGTTTTCCAGTCGCTAGCTTTCGGGTATACAAGCGACGAGTATGGCATAGCGCACGCACGGCTGCGGCCGCCGAGTATTCCCCCGAACGAGTTCACGGGTTTTCCAGTCGCCAGCTTCTGGGTATACAAGCGACGAGTATGGGCATAGCGCAACGCACGGCTGCGGCCGCCGAGTATTCCCCCGAACGAGTTCACGGGTTTTCCAGTCGCTAGCTTTTGTGCATACAAGCGACGAGTATGCGGCATAGCGCACGCACGGCTGCGGCCGCCGAGTATTCCACCGGACGAGTTCACGGGTTTTCCAGCTCGCCAGCTTTTGCATACAAGCCGACGAGTACGGCATAGCGCACGCACGGCTGCGCCGCCGAGTATTCCACCGAACGAGTTCACGGGTTTTCCAGTCGCTAGCTTTTGGGTATACAAGCGACGAGTGCGGCATAGCGCACGCACGGCTGCGGCCGCCGAGTATTCCCCGAACGAGTTCACGGCGTTTTCCAGTCGCTAGCTTTTGGGTATACAAGCGACGAGTATGGCATAGCGCACGCACGGCTGTGGCCGCCGAGTATTCCACCGAACGAGTTCACTCGGTTTTCCAGTCGCTAGCTTTTGGGTATACAAGCGACGAGTATGGCATAGCGCACGCACGGCTGCGGCCGCCGAGTATTCCACCGAACGAGTTCACTGGTTTCCAGTCGCTAGCTTTTGGGTATACAAGCGACGAGTACTGGCATAGCGCACGCACGCTGCGCCGCCGAGTATTCCCGAACGAGTTCACGGGTTTTCCAGTCGCTAGCTTTTGGGTATACAAGCGACGAGTATGGCATAGCGCACGCATGGCTGCGGCCGCCGAGTACTCCACCGAACGAGTTCACGCGTTTTCCAGTCGCTAGCTTTTGTACACAAGCGACGAGTACGGCATAGCTGCACGCACGGCTGCGGCCGCCGAGTATTCCACCGAACGAGTTCACCGGTCTTCCAGTCGCTCAGCTTTTGGGTATACAAGCGACGAGTACTGGCATAGCGCACGCACGGCTGCGGCCGCCGAGTATTCCACCGAACGAGTTCACGGTTTTCCAGTCGCCAGCTTTTTGAGCATATCGGGGCTGACCGAGTACCGGGAGAAGCGCACGCACCAGGGCTGCGGCACGCCGAGTATTCCCCCGAACGAGTTCACGGGTTTTCCAGTCGCCAGCTTTTGGGTATGCGGTTTGGGTGACGAGTACGGCATTAGCGCACGCACGGCTGCGGCCGCCGAGTGCTCCACTCGAACGAGTTCACTCGGGTTTTCCAGCCATAGCTTTTGCATCGCCGCACGAAAAGGTAGCGCACGACGCATCTGGCTGCCGAAAAGTATTCTGAATGAGTTCACGGGTTTTCCAGTCGCTTTGGGTGTATGCGACGAGGCGTAGATAAAGGGTGACGCACGGCTGCGGCCGCCGAGTATTCCACCGGAACGAGTTCACGGGTTTTCCAGTCGCTAGCTTTGCGTGCATAGCTGACGAGCACGGCATAGCGCACGCACGGCTGCGGCCGCCGAGTATCCCCCATCGGACGAGTTCACGGGTTTTCCAGTCGCCAGCTTTTTGGGCATGCAGGCCGACGATGTGAGCGGCATAGCGCACGCACGGCTGCGGCCGCCGAGTATCTCCACCGAACGGTAGTTCACGGCGCTTTCCAGTCGCCAGCTTTTGGGCGATAAGCGACGCAGTACGGCGTAGCATGCGATCGCGACGTGCTGGCGGCCGCCGTAGTATTCCCCTCGAACGAGTTCACGGGCTTTCCAGTCGCTAGCTTTTGAGGTGCCAGTTGCCGACGAGTGGCGGCATAGCGCACGCACGGCTGCGGCCGCCGAGTAGCCCCACCGAACGAGTCTCACGGGCTTTCCAGTCGCTAGCTTTTGGGTATACAAGCGACGAGTACGGCATAGCGCACGCACGGCCAGCGGGCTTCGCCGAGTATTCCACCGAACGAGTTCACTGGTTTTCCAGTCAGCTAGCTTCTGGGTGTACAAGCGACGAGGTACGGCATAGTGCGACGCACGGCTGCGGCCGCCGAGTTCGCTTCGACCGGAACGAAGTTCACGCGTGCTCCAGTCACTTCAGCTTTTGGGTACACAGTTGCCGACGAGGGTACGGCATAAGCGCACGCACGGGCTGCGGGCTTTCGCCGAGTATTCCACCGGAACGTGCTCCACGGGTTCTTCCAGTCGCCAGCTTTGGCATACAGGCGACGAGTATGGCATAGCGCACGCACGCAGCTGCGGCCGCCGAGTATTCCACCGAACGAGTTCACGGGTTGTTCCAGTCGCTGCTTTAATGGGCTATACACTGACGAGGCCGGCATATGCGCACGCGACGGGCTGCGTGCCGCCGAGTATCTCCACCGCCCGAAGTTCACGGGTTTTCCAGTCGCTTCAGCTTTTGGCGTAGTTGCCGAGCGACGGGTATGGCCTGTAAGGCACGCACGGGCTGCGGGTTTCCGCCGAGTATTCCCTGGACACGTGCTCCACGGGTTCTTCAGTCGCCAGCAGTTCAGCCTGAAGGCGACGAGTGTGGCATGGCGCACGCCACGCAGCTGCGGCCGCCGAGTATTCCGACCAGACGAGTTCACGGGTTTTCCAGTCGC
>JAZHYW010032571.1:0-17191 GCA_037355805.1 Ixodes ricinus
GGGCGTGAAGCAGCGGCCTGCACCGCTGCTTCACGCCGTGGGCTTCTTTGCTGGTGTGCCGACTGCCGTTTCGCCGGCATCGGTCCTGTTTACCGCGGTATGTGAGTATAGTGCCCGTAATGTGAGAGCCGTTTGTCCATACGCCACTTTGCCGCTGTTGGTTTCCATCTAGCCGAGCCAGAAAACATCTCGCGACGAGTTTACCGTGCCGCGAGTGACGAAGAAAAAGCAAACATGGCGACGGTTTGCGATTGCTTTGGTGGCTCTGGTGTTGCGTGTCTCCAACGTCCTCGTGAGAAGGTTCCCCTGCCCTTCGAAGTTATTGCAAGCACCACGAGTGGCACGAAAGATGTGGAATCATCGTCTCAACTACAAATAACTTCACGAGCAACAACGATGCCGAGCAGGCGCTCGGCACCGTTGTGTCGTCAGATGTTCTACAACGCCGAGGTATTTTCATTTATCATTTGGAATGGCTTCCAAGAGTGGGAAATTAATCTATTTCGCGGATTGTTAACGCCGAGGTCAGTGCCCTCCGTTGCAGTGCCGTTGTCGCGCAAAGTGCAGAGAAAACCGGGTGGCGATGGCGGCGGTGCTCTTTGATCGCTTTGATCCTGCGCCATCGGGTTCATGGAGTCCGGAGTAAACGTACGTACGTGCGTCTGCTGGATCGGTGTTTTGGACTGCCTCAAAACTCTTTCTCACGCGCATTTTCCCTTGTGAAGCTTAGTAGCTCATTACACCTCGTCGTCGACTGCGCTCATTTGACTACGACGCACGAGCCTGCGTGATGTGAATTTCACTGCCTATGGTCTTTGGTGTGCTGTAACGAGGGCTAATAAAATATCACCGCGAACTTCTGAACAAACGAGTCGAAGTTTCGTCCGTTATCATAACTGATCGCCTGTCACAATATTAATCAGTAGCGTTCCTAGACTCCGTCCCCACGAAGCACCCTGCTTCGTTGCCCGATAGTAAGTGTCCTGGTACCTCGTAGAATCCCAGCTCCCACTTCAAGTAAGTACCATATCCTCTAGAACTGGCAATTAATAGTTTCGAGCCCAGACGCTCGCAGCGTGCGTGTGTGTGAGAGGGGGGCGATAGACCGCGACCTTTCCCCAGTACTAGCACGTTGCCGGCGTCGGTCTTGTTTACCGCCGTGTAATGTATCAGAGCAATTCGTCCGGACGGGACTGTGCCGTTGTTGGTTGTACGAACAACCAGAGGAAACGCAGGGCTCTTTTGGACACCCACTGCCCGTCACGCAATTGCCTAAGAAGCGAGTGCGGATGCGACGTCTACGGCTTCCACAAGTTTCCGTCCCATGCAGCATCTCGGCAAGAATGGACAGCCGCACTCAGAAGAAAAAACTTCACTCCGAGCAAGAACTCAAGAGTGAGTGCCAGTGTAGCAACAATTTTTTTCTATGCGTACGTTTGGCGTGCGTGATGGATCAACAGAGGTGGTCACTTCTCCGTGATCAGTCGGCAGGTCGCTTACGTCGTGTACCTACGCTAGCTACGAATGGTACCTTCGTTTCGGTTTCGGTTTCTTATTTCGGTTCGGCAGAGCCGCGCTGCCGCAGAAAGGCAAAGTAGATCGCGAAAATCTGTCTCAAACGTGCCACGAATGTAATGTCGTATACAAGAAGCCAAACAATCAAGCATTTGAAAGCTACATGAAAGCGGTAGCGAAATATGTACTACGCAATGAACCCGGACTGAAACGCGGATGGGTCAGCAGACATCGAGAACATCTAAGACAAGAAATGCTTTCCCTTGTTTTATAGAAAAAATCGTAAGGGTGCAGGCGAGCTGGTGAATATTAACCATGTTGAATTAACCTGAGACTGGGGTAGAAGAAACATCAAAACGTAGAAGGGAAAGAAAATAGACAGGACGACGTCTCAAACTCAGCTAACTGGTTTATTTGTCACAATCTCAAGGTCATCTCCACCAACAACAACAAAAAAGAAAGTAAAAAGCAAAGGGTCGAAGTCTAAACAGTTCAAGCGCCACAGTCTTCACACAATGCAAAAACGTTGACAACCTTTAAGGTCGATGCGATAAGGCAACATCCATTAGCCTTCAAACTTAAACAAAAGATCTACTATATAAGGAGGTGGACTAATAAAAGATGACTATATAAGGAGGTGGACTAAATAAACCAGTTAGCTGAGTTTGAGACGTCGTCCTGTCTATTTTCTTTCCCTTCTACGTTTTGATGTTTCTTCTCTACCCCAGTCTCAGGTTAATTCAACATGGTTTCCCTTGTTTTCTTGCTCGAGATGGGTTCTGAATGTTCACGACATCTTCCCTGTTGAAGAACGGGCCGCGGAGACTTCTGGTGAAGACATCTTTCACGATGTGTCGGTGCATTCGGACAGCCTGCCGTATCCAGCTCCCCAAAGCAACGCCGCCAACGCAGCCCCCCCCCCCTCCTGCCTGCCAGTTATTTCCGCGTGGTGGCACGAGCGTAGATAACCATGGCGGGCCCCGGCCCTAGAATTGGCGCGGACCCTGGTCCTATTTGATCCACTGGCGGCCGGCACGCCGCCGTTTTATCGTGGGCGCATTGGCTTCACTTTAAAAACGTCCTCTCCCCTCCAAGAAATATTCATACAATCTCCTTGTCTGTGGTGGTCAATGTGGTAGCTGCGGCATACACAGAACGAGATCCGCACAAGCGGGTTTTGTGATTGTGAGTAGGGGTGTCGCGAACCGGCCGAGGTCGAGTTCGACCAGGTTCGACTTTTTCTAACTTTTATTGGAAATTTCGACGAACCTTGTATTGAGGTTCGACTCGTGTGTGCATGTGCGACAGGCTGGCCAGTTGGCTTCGGATTGGATGGTGATGGCTAAGGGATGAATTAAGGGCAGCACCGATTGGTTATTTCAGTTAATACAGTACAAAAAATTAAGTTATTAATTTTTTCAGTGATTATAATTAGTTTCTTTTAATTGCAGCTGTTCACAAAATTAAAATATCCCTTTGGATAAAAAAAATTGACCAAACCTAGACATGCTTCTATTAAGGTCTGGCCACCGTGTCGACAAAGTCGAACCAACGCCTCCTGTACTAAGGTACAGGAGGCGTTGGTCGAACGGTCAATTGCTGGATCGCGCTTCCCCGCTTGTTTGCTGCAGCGCAAGTGAAGCCACCGGACTTCACTCGCTTGGGATACGATTTGCGGTTTTGCTAGCCTTGAGCTGCGGTTTTCCAGCGTGCGCAGACACGTTTTCTACTCGTTCGTCGTCATTCGCCGAAGAAGTTTTTTAAGACTCAGTGCACCGTTGAGACTTTCCGTTGTGAACCTGTAGAAAATTTTACGAAAGCGCAGTGCCACAGGAAAAAGGCACAACTCGTCGAAAGCAAGCTTCACCGGTCTGGCGGCGTGTTCAAACCTTCGTTGGCACGCCGAAGTGCCGTGTCTCTGTACCTTCGCACGCTTGGATACCGACCAAGAATCGACGCCGTGTGAATGTGTTTTGCGAGTGCAATGTGCGTGAAGACGTATGTGCCTCTGGATCAGCGTCTTACTTTACTCTGACGTCTGTATACTTGCGGCCCTCGCGGTTTAGGAACGAGCTTAATCCAGCGTCTACTAGCGACGGAAGATGGGGGAAGGTACGTCTTTTTTCGTCCTTAGACAATTTACACAATACCGTGCACAACAGCTCCTCATCACTGATCAGTGCTGGCTCATTATCAACCTACTTAATTGCACTTGACGTTTGAGCGCGGCTCGCCTAATTGTAATTGGTCAACAGATTGCACACGACCATATCGGCCGCGCTTCAAAGATTTTCATTCTCACAGTCTTGTAGTTTTGCTTTCGAAAACCCTCCTTGCTCCACAGCGTTGCTCTATTCGTGCTCCGACGTAATCCATTAGAGTAGATTTGGAACATAGCCATGGTCAATAGTACATAAGAACACGTACAGATCTCCCCCTTTTATTGACAGCAACTCACCGGAACAGCTGGACGATCCAGAGGCCGGATTCTCAAAGCGAACTTACGACGAAAAACGTGCGTACGACATATTTGAGAGAAAATCCGTATTCTCGAAACGAAATTGTCGTAACTTTTGCGCAGGTTACGACAAAATCCTACGACAGCTCCGAAGCTGTCTTACGCACTTTTACGATCAAATCAACATGGCCGACAGCATCGCACAGTTACTTGCGCGACGACCAACGGACATTTATTTTTCTACATGCTCTTCTCGCGCGTCCCGACTTCAAGCAGCAAGAAAAAAGGAAGAAGTCCTTGAAACCGACCACGACGAACGTCAACGCTGGATCCACAGACACCCGGGAAAAGCAACAAAGGCAACGATCCCACCGACCAAGCGAGCTCGACAGAATAGGCCTAGCAGGCACTCCGACCGCTCCGACGGTCCTTGGCTAAGACCGTCTGCCCACGACCGGCTGGATTGCTGAATGGAATATGCCCGCGCGACCCTTGTGGACCCTTCCCGTATGAATAGTTTGACCGCTGAACTAAATTTCAGAGGTCAATCTCTTCCCCATGTCATCTTCTTGTTTTCCGAGGCAGCGGTGACGAACGCTGTCGTCGGAAAGGGACTCTCATCGATTCTATCTTGTTTTGTGTGATATAGAGCTCAAATAAACGCCGTGTGGATTACCTTCGTAACACGGTATGTACACTTTGTTATTAGTATGCCATTTCTATTCTGACACGACGCTACGTCACTGTCGAGCTACGCGATGACGGTCCAACCTTTCTTTGCCGAGTGTCACGTCAGTATCGAGTTGCAATCGTATAAGATCGGCCCCGAAGCGCTTATCAAGGCGCGGTCTAATAGAGGTAATCCAGCACTTCGATCAAACGCGCGCGTCCGTTCCCAGTGTGAACAGGTATTTGCGCGACTCTTGCTGACACTCTCGTAGTTCAAACGTATCTTTTTTAACGTCGGCTCGCTCCTGCATTTCCGAGGCCGCGAAAAACGCCGTGGCGGTTTGTTTCTCTCTACGTCGCTTTGCAAACGACTGGCACGGGGCTTTTACCAACGATGACAGTTGTGTTGACTTCGTAGCGTTCGAGTTCGTAGCAGTGATCGAAGCGTTTAAATCGTGTTAGCGTCGATATATCACTGCACGGACACGAACCCCAGACAAGTGGTGGTGGAAAGGCCATCCGTGTTTATGAGAAACAGCTTGAACACTAAACATTTGCACATAGACAGGACAGGACATACACCGAGCTGACTATCAACGAGTAGTTAGCCTGTGTTTGTTATTAAAAATCCACGTGCTCCGAACTATGCCGTGCTCTCCGATTGGTTGTTCGTGTTGCCGAAGACGCCGTCGCCATAGCAACAGCACCGGAAGTCGTCGTTTTTCTCTAGGAGGTCGTAACTTTCCTCCTCTCACTTAAGAACGCGTTTGTGAATACCGTTTTCGCCTCATCTTACGATGATCGTAACTTTACGAACTTCGTAGCTAAGTTGTCGTAGGTAAGAGGTTTTTTATGAATCTGGCCTCAGAACTCCGTGGCCGATATATATATATAAATGATCTAAGAGCATCTAGGCGCGACACACGTTCAGAACTTTGGTGCGGCGTCAATTCTTGATCGGTATCCAAGCATGCGAAGGCACAAAGATGCATCACTCGGCGCCAAGGAAGTTTTGATCACGCCGCGAGACCGGCGACCTCTTGTTTTTAACGAGTTGTACCTTTTGATACGGCTTCACGCACATTGCACTCGCAAACACATCCACATGGCGTCGATTCTTGGTCGGTATCAGCGCGCGAAGGCACAGAGACACGGCACTCGGCGTGCCAAGGAAGCTTTGAACACGCCTTCAGACCCTTGCTTTCGACGAGTTGTGCCTTTTTCCTGCGACACGCACTTTCGTAAAATTCTTCCACGTGTTCACAACGGCAAGTCTCAACAATACACAGAGTTTTAAAAAACTTCTTCGGCGAATGACGACGAACGAGTAGAAAACGTGTCTGCGCACGCTGGAAAACCGCAGCTCAAGGCTAGCAGAACCGCAAATCGTATCCCAAGCGAGTGAAGTCCGGTGGCTTCACTTGCGGGAGCGGGAATCAGTGGTCGAACCGGTCGATTCTGGTTAAAAGTTTCGAAGGTTCGTCGAACCGGTTCGACCCAGTCGAACCCCGAAAGTTCGACCTAAAACTCCGGTTCGACAAAAGTTCGCGACACCCCTAGTTGTGAGTCCCCATTCTCTACAAAACTAGTGTCCAGAATGGCACAAAACCTACCAAGTCCAGTGCTTGCTTTCTAGTTTCCGGTTCTCCAACAGTTGCCAAGTTAGCTTTGGAAAGGAGGCTTGAGTCAACATAATGGCAATCCTGTCAAATTTGAAGCGATTAATTTTCAAGCTTGTTATATGCACGCTTTTCAATTATATGTATTATATTCTATGTCTATTGGTTTCTATTGCATTTTCGTTTAGGCAGTTTTTGTTTCTTTAGAACAGCGGATCGCTGCCCCCGCACCTGGCAACGCTGTTGACCGCGGGAAAAATAGGGAAAAAGTTATTTCGACAGCGTACAGCCCATGGTAGGAGCCAGTTAAGCGGCATCCCGGTGAGTGTTGAGGCCGTTCGGTGCTTTTGGAAGTATTCAGCCAGCACAGGCCTAAAGCTTACGCAGGTTTTGAAAAATCAGCTTTGTAAAGATGCTTTGTTCGTGCGTGCGGGACACACGGCCAGCACGGCCTCGAGCGACGGGCCGCGTTCTTAAAGTCGGTGAATTCCCCTTTTAATCATTGTTTTAGAGATCTAAGTACAGCCATTTCCACAAAAAGAGAAAAGAAAATATGGATTTGCGTTTGAGGCAGCGAGAAGGAAGAA
Organism: Ixodes ricinus; assembly: GCA_037355805.1. Lineage (NCBI taxonomy): Eukaryota > Metazoa > Arthropoda > Arachnida > Ixodida > Ixodidae > Ixodes > Ixodes ricinus. The sequence continues at coordinate 6,849 of JAZHYW010032571.1, forward strand.
ACGATAGCGTCGTCACCTGTTTTTCCAAATTCTCGATGTGACGTATCGGCCGTCCCATGGTCGACGAGATAGACTGCGAGCGTTGCGAGCGCGTGTTTTGGACTACGGGACTGGGCGCGTGCTTGTATTCATAAAGACCTATCCTATCATATGACATAGACCAGCTGTCTGTTTATTCTCATAACTGAGGCGACATAACACTGGCGACGAAAAAGCGAATGGGCAACGCAGGCATTGCCTGGCGCTGGGGGAGTTCACCGGCACCGGATGGGCATCGTGGGCGGAACGACTCAGCTTTTACTTCGAAGCGGACGGGGTGACGGTCGACACCAAAAAGAGAGCCTTACTACTCACACTGCGCGGCCCCAAGACCTACAAAGCAGTGCGTGCATTGGTCGCACCTAGAAAGCCTGGCGAAGTGAGTTATGCCGAAATAATTAACCTGTTGGGCATGCACTTCGATCCGCAACCATCTGAGCTCATCAGCAGAAGCAAGTTTCAGCGGAGAGACCAGGAGACGGGCGAGTCCATCAGCGATTATGTGCCAGCACTCTGGACACCCGCCGTCGATTGTAACTTCGGAGTTCTGACAACCACGACGACATCGAATGCAAGCGACAGCAAATCTGCCACTACGTCTCAAACAACAATGCTAACATTGGAGGTGATGCTTTGGGATAGATTTGTCTGTGGGGTCTTGGACGAATTCCTTCAGCAAGGACTATTTGTGGAACCAAACCTCACAGTCCAAAGAGCATACAACTTTGCACTGAGAGCAGAAAGTGCCGTCAAAGAGTAAAAAGATGTGAAAGCTCGGAAAACAATTCTGAATGTGATAACTAAAGGTTGAATGCCGAACAACACAAAGACCTGAAATTCACGAGACAAACAAGACCAAGACTCAAGTGAACAGCAATACTCTGCTGCCACGAACAGCACCTTGCAGCGACGTGCAGATTCCGCACGTCTCGCTGCAATTTTTGTTGGAGGACCGGCCACATTAAAAAGGAGTGTTACAAGAAGGTCAGAAAATCATAAACAACGGCATCCAACACACGCTGTAAGTCATGATAAATCGACTCCCGTGACTGAGAGCGAGGATATGCAGGACTTATGAGCTGAACAACGTACGGGATACCGTGCAAGTGAAGAAATACATGATCTCACTCAAAGTCGAAGGTAGACACATGGAGTTCCAAGTGGATTCAGAAGCTGCATGTTTCATTATCAGGGAGGATACATATCGAAAAACCTGGCCAAACATTGGTCCTTCACTGAGCATGGAAAACGCTTCGGCCGTGGTCAGGGCAAGAACTTGAAGTGCTCAGATCCGCTGAAGTACGCGTTTGACACAAGTCGAAAGACTACCTGCTTCCACTCATTGTAGCCTCAGGTTCAAGTTGCAGTCTACTTGGAAGAAACTGGTTTCCAGCACTGAAGTTCCGAGTGAGTGGTATTCACCAACTTGCACAGGGCGAGACTCTGCAAGAATGGCACACAAAGAAGTTTTCAACTCGGAGATCAACGGGCACATGGGACACCCAGTGCATCTGGAGTTGAAGGAGAATGCGGCACCATGCTTCTTAAAGGCTCAACCTGTTCCCTTTGCAATGCACACTGCAGTGGAGGCAGAACTACGGATCCTTCAAAGCCAAAAGCATCACGAGCCAACAACGCCCAACTGTGCACATACTGGTGGTGATCGTAAGGCGCATAAGACCAACAATCAGTGAGAATGGTTGAGAATCATGTGGAGACCGTGAGCACCATGAACGTGGCGCTAAGCCGGCAATGAGATCCGATGCTGCTAGCGAACGTGCAGGATGCGACCACGCTTTCAACGCTCGATCTCACTCAAGCCTGCCCAACAGCCGCGGTTGACAGCGGAGACAGCAGATGTGCACTGATCCATCATCTGCTATGCAAAGGACCAGGTGCCTTTCCAGGCAAAGCCTGTAGCCTGCCGTCATGCTGCTGATGCTGCTGCGGCTGGTGCAACTCTCATCGCCCCTATCAACCTAGAAATTTTCTGCCACTCTATCGGGCTGGCTGGAAACCGCGCTCTAGCGCAGATTCTCTACCTTCATGTCCTGAGGTTTCGCATTCGAGGTTTATCTGTCTCTCTGTGTGTCCACTTACCACTTTTTTGATGCGTTCTGCGTTTACCACGCGGCACGGCAGTGCGAGGCAAGGTTGTTATGCACAGCGCGATAATGAGCGAAGAGCGTGGAACCTGTTCGGCTACGCTTGGAGCAGAGATTTGTTCCGACAACGGAGCTGTCTTGACGTGCGCAGAAACCGAAACTTCTTTAAACCACGTAACTGAAATACTTAGTGCCTTCTCCCACCTGCAGGCCACCGGTGTGCAGGTTGGGCAGACAGCAAGAACTCAAGCACGCTAACGAACAGCAGGAAGGCAAGATCTGAAACATGCGGTTGCCAAGGTTTTACCGCTGAAACGAATACTACCGTGGCAATCGCGATGAACGGAAGCGTCCGTACGGATGATGCATGGCAGAGAGCTACCCTCGGTAGATGATTGGCCTCAAGTCATCACTTCAAACATGCTGCACAAGAAAACAGACTTGCTGCAGTATTGGTCAGCCACAACCTGTGTGGACTAGACAGTCTCTAAGGTCGGGTGCACAGTGGCTATCGAGCGTCAGCACACACGTGCGGGCCCAGGATTCTTGGATCATAGACTCCCGAGCAAGACCTAGTCATGCTGACTACTTGGACCACTAGACAACTGCTTCTCTAAAACTGGTGGAGGAAGATAACGTGCCACTGACACTGGTTGGGACACCTGCCTGCAGAGATTGCTTCCGGCAGGGATTCGTTACCAGGCAGTATTTGCACTCAAACACCAATCAGCAGCAATCCCACCGGGTGATCATCGTCCATCCCTGTACGTCCATCAATGCCCACTGGGGTCTGTTACTAGATCCGCTTCGCGAGGAAGTCCCCGCTGTTGCAACTGCGCGGTGTCCGTGGTGATGAAGGAGCAACTCGAGCCAGGCACCGGACTGGATCCCAGCAGAAACGATGACGAACCGGGTGTCGCCTCGAATAAAACACACTTGAGCCATCTGGATGTACAAAATCGGAGAGCATGCGTACGACCTCTTTTTTGCTGCTTTTATAAGGTCACGACTATTCTCTGCCCCAGTGCTGTGCAGAAATCAATGGTGGCCGTGCTACTAACGTCACGAGTGGCCTGGAAGAATGTTCATTCTTTTGAGCACGCACACACAATGTTGCGTGCAGACGGTTTTCACGCTGTGGTGCTGAGGCACTCTCGCACTCTGTTATTGGGAAGCCACTGCCGAGGAAGCGACAACAATGGGCATCCGCTGTCGGCCCTTGAGACACTGATTGTAACGGCTCCTTCATTAGGCGGCGTCGTGGCCCAGGAAAGGGCTTGGCCATATAATTCGCGGGTGGCAGCAGACAATAGTCCGAACTGAAGGCCCCTGTCCGAGGAAAGGTCGACCTCTTCGAAACCAGTCCACACCGGGGCCTGGTCCTCTTTCAGGGAAGACGAACTTCGCCCCGCCCATTGTAACTGAGGTCAGCCTCCAGCAGTTGGCACTGTCGCTCGGAACCTTCCCCCGGTAATCCACCTCTTGTGGGCCTCAGCTCATCCTCCTTAACTAGGTGACACCTCAGCCACTCATACTGGACAAATCAAGGTTGGTGCGTCCATTGACCCCCGCCTTGGGCCACTACATGACACCTGCGTCCTAAGCCGACCACCTTGACCAACACGGCGACTACGTCGTGTGGAGGGGTGTGATATATCAGAGCGGCCCATGTGCCGACAAGAAAGACCTCAGCGTGTGTTTGGACTCGTGGACTGAGCGCGTGCTGGCATTCACAGCAAAGCATCCGACCGATCAGATGACAAAAGATGAGCTCTGTGTTTATTCCCCTCGTATACCTGAGGTGACATAACACACAATACTACATATTTTGATACTCGTGTTAGGTTCAAAATCCCGCTTTTAGTCCCTTTTTGGCAACGTCAAGTTCGGCATGTCGTTCGCGTATTTGCCTTTTGTGACTAGCGGGGCGTCGGGACTTTTGAGCGACTCGGCAAGACATCTATTGGGTGCCCATTTAACGTATCTCTGAGGAGTTTGCCTTTGGTTGTGTGATCGCTTAGTCCTGCATGCATCTCTTAAAAAATACTGCCCGTCTGCTGCGCTGCCTTCCTTGAACAGTTCCATTCCCAAAGTTTTTCTCAATTTGACAGGAAGCTTACAGGGGTGACACCACCTTCAAGTGTCGACTTTTAAACCAGTTGCTCAATATTGATGAAATTTGGAGGGCCTATTCATCTCGGCTGCCCAAAATGCACTCCTCTGTGGAATTCCATCTCTGTAGGACTATTTCTCCGATAAGCTACAGGGGGACGTACAGAGCTATTGATGTAAGTCGCCCTCTACTTGGCAAGGAGAATCGTATCGCATAAAATTGCTGGAGAATACTGCGGCTTCTGGGCTTCAGCCTTAACTAGAACATATGATGGAGGGGCTATCTATTTTTTACCTTAAAATTTGTGTTTTTTCTATGCAAAATGTCAATTTGAAAAGCAATCCACATAATGGGGCATTTTCTCCCTCATCAAAACTCTACTTTCTGACAATAAGAACTTTATTTAAATAGAAAAATAAATATCTCAGCCCTCTTCCTCATTAAATTTCAGTTCAGAAACATCCATAGCAAAGAATACACTACAGCGATTCGTTGAAATGATAGATTTCCTAAAACGAAAGCTGCTGCAAAAAAGTAAAACTGAGAAAACCTGCTTAAAGTTTTCACACCATTGCATTTGCTTTTACTGGTGGGGGGTGGCGACCAAAAGGCACCAAGAGTGTAGATGGTGCCTTCTGCTTCCACCTAATCTCCAGCAAAAGAGTGGAGTCTGAGCTTAAAACGCTCAGTTGGAGTGCCATTTTGTTGTCGGCATCTGGACATTGATTGTGAAATGAGTGAGGAATTGGGCAGGCTTGCACACACAAACCAACATCGGTAAGTATGGGCAGGGCTAGCATAATCGAAATACAAAGCAGACAGTACCCGCTGTGGCATTCTATAAAATGAATGCTGGTTTTAGTTTAGCTTTGTGTCTCCATCAGGGTGAGCTTTTCGACTATTGGCCATATGCATAGCCTCCCCTATTCACGCGAAAGCTATACACCAACTCATGTTTACAAACAAATGGATGGATGGATGGATGGATGGATGGATGGATGAATACGGCTGAGCCCTCTTTGGATCGGGCGGTAGCTTACGCCACCTAGCCGAGCGCCCGGAGCGCCCCTAGCGGACGCCACCGGCGCCGCGCATGCGCGATGGGGGTGTGGGCAACAAGCTCGCCGTCGCCCATAAACAAACCATTGAAATGCGATGTTGTCGGCGTCAGTGTGAGTCCCCTTGCCCTTTATCGCATTCGAATTGTTGATTCTACGTCTTCCTGGCAATGTCTGACTACATGAGCGGCGTCAGCGAAATTAACGAGGCTCGTTACACCGCAAAACTTCGCGTGAATAATCTGACATGCGGCGATTCATTCCGCGTGGACGCCGCAGAATGTACGCTAAAGCCTGATTCACCTGATGAGATTTCGCTCGCAATTTTCAGTCGCGACGTCGCTCGGGCTGCAAAAGCGTGAACTGTAGCTGAGATGGTCGACGTCGATACTGAAAATCGCAAGCAGAATCGGACCAAGTGAATCAGGCATAACAAGTCGGTGATGGCCGCTGGTAACAATAATCAACATCTCCTTGTATCTACTGTTTACGACGAGCCTGCTTACCAACCTTCAAATTTAAGTCTTTTGAGGCCTGCTCTTACTTCTAATCGGAAGGACCGGGCCAACTTTTGGTCTACGGGCCGGCGTCGTCTAAGAGAGCAGACGACAAGCAGAAACGTTTGAAAGAGCAGACGACAGTTTGAACGATCAGGCGGCCGTTCGAACTTGAAGACGCACTGAACGTAGTCCGCTGGTGGTCCGCACAACTTGACGGCTTTCTGGCGTTCATGTTGGAACAAAACAAATAAATCTGATGACCACAAGTATCCGTGAATTCAACCCAAAGTGCTTCCCGCCCAAGCAATCGTTGTCCGACGGCGTCTGCTTTTCCCTTTTCACGGCACATATCCAGATTCTCGGACGAACCGAGCACGTGAAAACTGACCTTCAAACCTTTCTCGACACTTTTGGTACGGCCCCAGTCGCGGCGTTTTGACGAGAAGGCAGGTTTTTGTCTGATTCCTTTCAAAACAACGCAGGAATACACGTCTAGCATGGGGACTTCTGCCCACAGCCCCAGACCGGAAGTGCGACCGGCGCGCCACCACCGCGCCGTGACGTCACAGAGAGATAAGTTTGTGTATACTTGTGGTGTTCTTGCTCGAACAGAGTCTACTCTCGAGCAAAGATATTGCATGTACTGAAACTGTGAAGAAAATGCTTTTTCCAACGAGAGTATGATCATCATTCTAGGGCATACCGGTGCTAAGCTGCGAGCAGTTTGAAAATAGGAAACAGAAGTTTAAAATTTCAAAAACATGTGATTTTGCGTTGTTGGCTGACCGAAAATGTTTTATTTCTTTGAAAATACTTAAGATATTGCAATAAAAATTTGCAGGAGTATACACTATTAGTTGTAAAACCACAATACACAAAAATAGGAAAATTTGTTTTTTCTCAAAAATTGCAATTTCAAGGTGGTGTTCTTAAAGGGTAACTGCAAAGAAAAACTGTATTTCTAAACAGCCTAATTAGGACAAGCATGTCACAAAACAATTTTTCCGCCAAAAACAAAATTTTTTACAGCAATATTTATTGCGCAGGACTGATTTTAGTTTGCGGCTATTTCACCCGTTTTGAATCGCGCGCCACAAAGTTGCTATTACACGTCACAGAGTAGCTGCTATACGTCACGGAGTGACGTATACCAGCCACCCGCGGGCGTCGAAAGAGCGGGAGTTTCAAATGCGGAGAGGTTGGGACTCCGACTAAATTACGTCCTGTGGCGTAAATATTGCTAGAAAAAAATTGTTTTTTCGCGGAAGATTTGTTTTGTGACATGCTTGTCCCAACTAGGGCTGTTTAAAAACACTTTTTTTTCTTTGCAGTTACCTCTTTAACGCGAGACTCACAAAGGCTTTAGGATCGCTTTTCGGAAAAACATGTGCCTTAAGAGCACATTTTTTTCCTCCCGTGGGCCTCTACGTCGCAAGTTTCGAAGTTGGGTCGGGGTAATGTTAGATACATCTGTTCGAGTACATGGAACTGCTGTCATCCTTAATTCATTTGTCATTAAGGGCCCATATATGTAGCCTTCTAGTTGGAGATGGTACCTTTGTCATCTGCCGTATTCAAAACCTGCTCGGTTGCAGCATAACCAGGCATCTGCTGTATTACTGCATTGCTGTGATGTTAAAGCTGTTGCCTTCTGTAAAGGGTGCATGTTGAGGCAGTCAGGCTGGTGGAAAGGGGGGGGGAGTCTGCTGAGATGACATTTTGCTTGAAACGTTTCCCAGATCTATTTTGCTGACCCCATATTTGCTATGCTGGTGTATATCGGTGATTTTATTAAAACAAAGTTGAAATCCACCCCTGTGTTGAGGTAGCGCAATTATTAATTAGTTCTTTTCGATTGGGCCACATATTTTCTCTTTACATGTAGTTCCCATAGCCCAAATGAAGTTATACTGTTACTGATCTTACAAGGTAAAACAGCCGTGGTAAACAATTGAGACACAAGAAACAAGAAAGACACAGTGCTGTGTGCTGTACCTTTCTTGTTTCTTGTCTCGCTTTTTATGTGCTGTTTTACCTTATAAAATGGTCAACCAACTCACCCAACTTTCTGCCTGGCTGTTACCCTTGACCCCAGCATTTGGTCACTCTGCTATCAGGGGACGCCTCTTTTTTCAAAGTTTGGGTACCATTGCATCACAGAGAGCTGCAGGATGAACCGAAAGTCCGGGCACGGTGACGTGGCAGGCGCAGCAGCTCTGCGAACGCCTTCATGCCTCGCTCTATTCATACTCAGGCGGTCATCGTCTTTTGGGGATCTCCGATTCTTCGGTGGCGACTCCAGCATCGGGGCCAGGAAGGAGGCACTCAACTTTGCGTGCGGAACCCTGGTAGCATCGGGAGGTATGTCTCAACTTTGTCTTTTCGGAGATGTTCCGCTACCAGTACAGCAATTTCTGCCAGTACAGCTCTGAAACCGCAGCCTGGAAGTGGTCAAATGGAGCGTCGACGCGAGAGTGCACTGCTAGTATGTCTTTATTGTGGGACACTGCTTGCTTGTCTTGTCCTGTTGTCCCACACGGTCATTGCTTTCACCGTTTGCCACCCTGTGTCAAAACAGTACAGTTGGGGTTGCTTTCCAGTTTGCAGCTCTGCTTCTAGTGGTTTTGCTCAGTCCAGGGTTGTAGCCAGAAATTTCTGTCTGGAGGGAGGGGTCAAAGATGCACATGTGTATTATAGGGTCAGCTGGATTTTGAAGAGAGTGTGTGTGTGTGTGTGTGTGCTATGGGGGGGGGGGCTATGGGGCTCGTGGCTGAGGCCCCATAACCCCCAACCCCTGGCTATGCCACTGCTACAAAGTGAGCAAATGAAATAGGCAGACAGATAAAAAGAAAAACAAGAAACTACAGCAATAAAAAGACCTTCATCTGGAACGACCAATTAGACATATTGCCCTTCGACAGGCTGCCCCTTTGGACAAGTTGCCCTTTCCTGCAAACAGAGCCATGACGAGTTGGTCTGTTTGACGGGTTCAACTTCGCGTTTGTTTTCTTCCAGTTGGCCTGATCCTGGGAAGAGAACAAACTGTGCAGGAATCTTAGTTTTCTGAGTTGTTTTTCAGCAAATTTTTTTATTATCTCCACATAAAAAGATAAGTGTGCAGAAAATAACAGTTAGCATGAAGAAGCCATCAGCAGTTTCGTCTGTGTTGTCCTCCACAAATGAAATGCTCTTATCCTGAATTACTTAGTGCTGTAAAAGGGCTCTCCTGGGGCACCATCTTGGATGCCCCAGGCATTGGTTGTCGTCAGGGTTGTAAAGTACCTGGTGCAAGTAACTGGAAATCGGTATCTAGGTACTTTTGTTGTACCTGAGGTACAAACTTAGATACTTTCATTTCTCGTGTATCTGTATCTTGAGTACATTTTCCATTAACTTGTAACTAAGTGAAGTCACTTCCTACAGGTACTTTTCTATTCACTTCGTCAAAATGTTAGAAACTATAAATCTTGAAGTATTAACACACTACCATGTTCCGTGATTAACGTTGAGTTGATCGAACAATGTTCTAGTGAACGAAGCCCTGCCCGTGATGTTTTAGCAAATGGCAGTGTTCATTTGAGCGAACGGTGGATTATTGATGCCGTTCTAGTGATACCAATTTATCGAATAGCTTCGGAACTCCGTTTAGGGAAAATAGCGACCTGCTTCCTTCATCTCAAACCGAAATTGACTTCGTTGCGTGTTTGGAGCTCTTCTGACAGCTATACAAGGGAGGAGATAACTTGAAAGATTTGTACAGTTTCTGTCGCCTGTATCTTGTCCTGCTGCTGGCTCTCCTCAGCCATAAATACAATATAAAATATAATTGAAAATAAATTATTATTACAATCGTAAAGCAATGTAACGTCGCACATATAACACAGTTTCACTCAATAAATGAAACTCAAATTTTGCAGTTATCAATTTCAGAAAGAAAAAAAAGCTTATTTTTCTTCTGACTAACGAAAGAAGAAGAAGAACAAAAAACGAGGACGCTTGAAGTCCTTTGCTCGTCATCGTGATAGGTTAGTGCATATGCACTCGACTTGTGTGTTTTTCATGCAGCCAACGTCTTCTGGCCCGTTCAGCGTCAGCACCGGCTCATGTGAATGCGGTTCCTTATTGCATTCACACCAAAAAAGCACATTTATTGAACTCGTTTTTTGTGTGTATCCTTAGTATAAAAAGCTTTACTTCCAATATATTCTGTCAAATTTGGGTAAAATAAATAAAGAAAGTATCTTTGAAGTAGCTGTACCTGTACCGAGGTACATTTTTAAGAGAGTACCTAGGTACATTTTCTGTATGAATAACTGTAATAAATGTACCTAAGATACAGTATCTTAGGTATATTTTTGAAGTAACTTTTACAACCCTGATTGTCGTGTTGATCCGCTTGTACACGGCCGCTTTGGCAACCGTGTACAAGCAGTCCGCTCCCAAACCCGGCACTCTGCAGTCAAACTTTGCGCATGTGGCCCCTTCTCTGTCAATGAGGAGTTGACAGCAAAGGAAAAGGAAGGCAATA
>JAZHYW010032572.1:0-12740 GCA_037355805.1 Ixodes ricinus
TTGAGCTTCTTAACAGATACCCATAACAAGATTCCTCCGTGCTCTGACATTTGGGTGATAGGGCGAAGGAGATAAGACAGCAATTAGTGCGCGCTCTTCAAGTTGGAACGCGAGGCGCATTTTAACTAGCGCGATATTTTAAAGCCGCGTTCTCGCGCTGTGAACAGAGAATGGTCTTGTTGCTGATTGTTTATATGTTTCACGTTAGGGACCAGCGAAGTGAAAGCTTGCTACGCTCTGTGACTCCCTGGCCCGCATGCGAGATGGTGCAGTGCGGGCACCATTTTTTCAGGCTGCGTGCTCGCGCTCGTAGCTTTTGCCTCTTGCGCAGGTACGGCGGGAAATGAAATATAGTTCTCCAGAAATAGCCAACAGTAGTTATCAGAGCGCTGAAACGTCTGCTGCAGCCACCATTGCGCACCGTAACGAAACGCAAATAACAGATTTCATTTTGTAAACGTGTGCGAGTATTGTACTGAAGGCTGATGACTTCAGCTTTGCTATTAATTGGGTAATTAGACATATCAAAGGGGTTATGAGGATTTTTAAGCATTAGTATTTTCCTAAATGGATCCTCCAGTATACTCGTGAATGATGTGAGCGAAAACCTTAGGGACGGAATTTGATCATTCACTTGTTAGTGATGGAAGTAGTCTGCAATTAGAAGATTGACATAGCTTGAGATGGGCTATATACGTAAACAATACAGTGCCCTATTGCACATGCTATGGGGCCAACATTGAAGCAGTCCATCGGAAAAAACCAATGCAAGCCACGAGTCATTTATTAGCACTATATGCATTTTGACAGAATACAGTATTCTTCCACCTGATTTAGCTCGCCGCCGCTAGCAATACCGACACTTCTGCTCCCACATTTCCAACTATGCACGCAAAAAATCGGCCTATGGTTTTCGATCTTTAATTATTTTTAAGGCACCAGTGTATTTCAGTTAATTGTTTCGTGCGAAAGCTAGAAGTGGCGAAGGACGGAGCAAGAAAATACGAACAGACAACAATACTCAAAACAGGAGATATCGAATTCTACTTATTACGCACGCGCATACTCGCCACGTGAAGGCAGCCTTCAAACCAACCTCGCATGTATGATAAAACAGGGTGTAGTATTGGGATATATAGTAAACAATACTCTCTTAGAAGCTGCAACTTACGTCACGGAGCCTGGACGGGGGTTTGAATACGAAATCCTACTTTTGGACTCGCGACAACCAAATCTTTCTTCTCTTCTTGTTTCGTTCCCCATGTGGAACCCCGAACAACTTTTCCCCATTCCTTGCTTGTTCGAGCAGCCCCCAGCGCAACGACACGTCATGTCGGCATGTCACTTATCGTTATCATAAAATAAAATTTCCTAACGCTCAAACGTAAACGTAAACTATGCAGAGAACTTGTTGCGTCGCATAGCGCTGATAGTAGAGCCAGCCTCAAAGTCCGCTGAGTCGAACAGGGTTCCCAGGTGTTTCTACTTTGACCCGCCAAAATTCTACGAAATTTAGCTCGAAAATAGCCAAAAAAAAAAACTAACCTTTTGAAACGTTTATTGTAAACACATAATACATTTTTATACACCAAATAGAAATATTCCCACCACTAGTATCACTAGTTCGCAGTACTAACGGCAGAGCACGGGTACATCACTGCGGTATTAAAACGTGTCAGAAAAACCTCTGAAGCAGACACGTAGCCAGAATTTTGATTCGGGGGGGGGGGGGGGAGGGAGGAGGAGGCCCCAGCAAAACGAAAGATATCGAAAAAAGGGGGGGGGGCATGCCCCCCTCCCCAGCCTGGCTATGTGCCTGCTGAAGGAACATAGTCCTTGCAGAACTGCTCTTTGCCCCAGAGTCCGAATTTAACATACAAATTGTTCTCCATCTTGTTTCGCGGAGTCCGTCCGTGTGAGAGTGACCCTGGCTGAACACGCGTTCTACTGCAGCATTGGACAGTGTTGTGTGCTCTGCAACGGTGCCGAAATGCACCAGAAATGGCGTCCCTTGCACGTTCGGCGAACCTGAAACGCTCGTACAAGTGCATGACAACATACCTTCCACTGTATTAATGGGACGCTTAGTACCGGGGCATGGTGACCACAATGACGTCACGGGAAAACTATGCAGAATTAAACACAAAGTATAGGTGCACGCCAACCTAAAGAATGCGCAGAACAGGAGCTGTTGGGGCCGCAAGGGATTGCGCAGTCACTGGTTGAGATGGAGGAATAACAGCGTACGGTTGCATTCGGACAAGATTCGGGCCGCAAAGAGCAGACAAATTTGCTTGCTGTCGCATACTTATCAGGGTTGACAGACTGAAGCGTCAAAAGTTCACGTAACTTACTCTAAAACAACAATATTTAAACCTATAAACCCAAGTGCTCTGAGGCATTTTGGTGTGCCCAGCACGGGTCAGAAGGAGACCAATACTAGCCAAATAGTCAACTACAGCTTTTTCCCGCCAACTGCAAATAAAACGAGCCCAATTTGGCTATTTATAGTCCAACCTGGCAACCCTGGAGACGGGGGCACGAATGCCTGACGGAAGTCGTAACCCGAAACCCATGGGCCGCTCGGCCAATGAGACATAGCGGAGAGGAGGATTTTCAGGAGGTGGAGACAGATTTTTGTAGAAAGCGAGAATGTTTTGGCGCAGGAATTTCAGAACAATGAATGGCGCTACCTTCCCAGTATAGAGTGACCTTAGTCTGCCGTAGTGGTCGGCGACACAAAGCAAGATTTTGACACTTTTATTTATTTATTTATTTAAATACCTTAAGAACCCTGAGTCAGGGTTATTACATAGGAAGTGGGTTAACAAAATAGCGAGGTTAACATTTGGCGGAACGAATCGATGTCTCGAGCAGAGACGATGGCTTCGGGCAGGCCGTTCCAGTCCACAGATGATACGTACCAATTTCTGTTCGGAGTTCAGACTAGCCGGCGCCCCATCAGTCGACCCATCGCTACTAAAACGGCCCAGTATAGACCTTCGCAAAAATCGCCTTCTGCGCACTGCCATCTTTGTCTGCAGGGCTATGGAACGCCTACTGAGCACGCGCCGTTGCTCTGCTGTCTGGTATATAGGATGTTCTGCATGCGCCCACAGCTCAGTGACTCGGCATTTTTCGTCCAAGTGATAAGCAGTGGAACGGTCTATAGATAACGACTGGGCCAACGCTCGTCTAGAGTCACAATAAAGGATCCGGTCTCCAATTTCTGACGAGGGCTACCGGCATTCGGGAGAAGCGGCCGTCGCTCTTGCAGGAGACGCGAGAGGTGGGAAAACATGAGGCGGCGTTTCAGTGCGCTGTATCCCCAATCGTCGGGTCGTCTGCTTGTACACAATCGCTTTGAAGCAGTGCTTGCGTAATAAAAAGGACGCAATTACGCGTGTCTAAATGGTAAGAACAATGTCGGAAGTGCGACGTCGGAAGTTTCACGAAGCTTCCTGTTCGTTAGACTTCAGTGTAACGAGGAAGCAAGCGATGTAGTCGCTTGCTTCCTCGCAAGCGATGTAGTCAAATTTGGCGCATCTCACCCCCATTCCGCCTGTGATGGGCTGGGAACAAAAACAAAGGAAGGCCATACTCTGACTCCGCCATTTAGTTACTCTCAATTGGCTGGGACGACTCCGGAAGAACAAATTGCATGAAGTGTAGGTTTCTCCGGTCCAAATAGGTGCCATGTTGAATTCATTGAGACCTGTCGTCGACGGAGGTACTGGGTCATGCTTGTGTGTTTAATTGAATAACATTATAAGCTCAAATGGTTTCATGAATGTCATCCAGTCTCCCACTAGAATAAATATTTCCTCCTCAAGCGCCCTCGATCTTTTAATTACAAATGTTTGTGAAAATGTTCATGACGCTGGTACAATCGCTAGTGACATTAGTGACCACATTCCCATATTCATATCCTGTTCCTATAGCACTTCCGTAAAAAGCTCAAATAGAGTTACATATGTCTTTCAGAACATATCCGAGCGTAATTTGGAAACGTTTAGGACAGAGATCTCCCGCACTGACTGGGACCCAGTTTATTCTAAAACATGCGTAGATGAGGCGTACAACGCATTTATTGACGTCTTCAGCAAAATTTATAGCTCGAATTTTCCCTGGGAAACAAAAACAGTTGCTAAAAATATTCGGAAGCCCTGGATCACACCTCTGCACCTCAGAAAGCTAAAAAAGAGGGATCGTTTGTACAGGTCCTTTTTATCGACGAGAAATCCCGATAAACTGATCATTTTCAAGCAATTTCGGAACCGCCTGACATCTGAGTTACGAAAGGCTAAGCAAGAGTATTTTACGCAGCTCTTTAAGAAAAATTCTAGAAAACGCCCAGAAATAGTTTGGAAAACTATAAATGAAGTTTTACGCCGCAGTGGACAGCGTAATGATGTAGGCGAACTTTCAATCAATGGCAAAAATATATCGGGAACGTTGTTAGCAGAACACTTTAACACAGCTTTTGTAAATTTAAATCCACCACCACATAATGTCAATGCTTCAAACTTTATTGAACACACAGTACACGAGACACTTTTTCTAACGCCGACTGATGAACACGAAGTATATAACGCGTTTGCGGGTCTCAGCAACAGTAGAAGCTGCGATACAGATGACTTACAAGTTAGGCCTGTGAAATTTGTTCTTAATAACATCGCACCTTGCTTGGTGCACATTTTTAACCTTGCCTTGTCATCAGGAACATTTCCCCGTAAAATGAAATTAGCTAAAGTATCTGTTATATTTAAAGGAGGAGACAGAAATCTCCTAACGAACTACAGACCTATCTCTATACTTCCAGTATTTTCCAAAGGGCTTGAAACGATTATTTTAAAACGCCTAAACTCTTTCTTTAATAAGCATTCTGTGTTAACGGATTGTCAATTTGGTTTCCGTAAAGGAAAGTCTACAGAATCTGCATTACTTCAACAAAAAGAAATTATTTTGAAAAATATAGAAAAGCGATTATTTACCCTAGGCATATTCATAGATTTTAGTAAGGCATTCGATTTCATCAACCACAAAATTATATTAGATAAACTATACTGCTACGGTGTCCGTGGCGTACCCCTATCCCTTTTTTACTCTTATCTTGAGCAACGTGCCCAATGTGTTGTGATCGATGGTCATACATCACCTTTTCTTAAAGTGCGATGTGGTGTCCCCCAGGGCAGTATTCTTGGGCCTATGTTATTTAATATATATATTAATGACATCGTCAACATCAATAAACAAATAAAATATATAATATATGCTGACGACACGAGCCTATTTCTTGCTGAAACGAATGTTGAAAAATTAATAGCCGACGCAAATAATGTCCTTAGCCAGTTTTTTATATGGTCCAACAGCAATGGCCTTAAGATCAACATCCAGAAAACAAAGGCTATTGTTTTTCGACCGAAAAACAAAGCTGTAGCTATTAACAACAATATTACAATTGGTTCTACACCAATTGAGTTAGTAAAAAGTCATAAAACGCTCGGAATAATTTTTTCTGAGCATCTTTTGTGGAATGACCATGTCGATTATCTCGTCAAGAAGCTGTCCAAAGTGGTTGGAATCATGTCACACTGTCGCTCTGTTTTTCCAGTTAATGTTAAACTACAAATTTACTATTCACTATTTCAGTCCTACATCAATTACTGTCATCTTATTTGGGGGAAGACTACTCAAATAAATATTAAAAAGCTTGCGTTACTTCAAAAGAAAATGCTCCGTTACATTGCCAATGAACACTACATGGCTCATACAAAGACCCTATTTGCCCAATATAAAGTAATTACCATTGAAAAGATGTACGACTATAGACTGCTGCATAGTTTCCGCTTTTCAACTTCTGACCATATTTTGTTTTTATGTGAAATGGCGAACCTCTCCGAACATCCTCATCGCATCAACACGCGCCTCTCGGAAAGATGGATCATACCTCGAGCTCGTACTAATTATACTTATCAGTCAATCACTTATCGTCTACCTTCATTACTTAACCATTTACTTACCAACAATATTGATATATATAACATGGGAAGGAAATTATTATTGATGTACTTCTTATAGTCCTGTCGGACATTGTGTTTAAATAAATGTGAAAGCGTTTTATTGTATGGTATATCTATTCTTGTTAAAAAGGTTTTAATTCTGTGTAATGTGAAAAATGGCTGTGTACGCTTTTTTGTTGTTGTTATATTGCTTCTTGCTAACCGCATTTCTCTTTTAGAAAGTGTTATATTTTGTAGATATTATGAACAGGAGCTGAGCGTATATTTTTCTGGTTTGTGCGCTTGTGTGCGACCTTAGTATTTTTGGTAAATATTGGTATTTTGATTTTGGTATTTTGTTAAAAAAATATTTTAGCGTGTTTTATTTATTTTTTTGGAAAATTAGTCCTGCTGCCAATCTCCAAACGGGCCCCAGACCCCGTCAAGCTGCCTTTGGCAGCTTTTTGTATGGGGCACCGTTGGCTATAAGGCCAAAAATAAAGATTGATTGATTGATTGCTTGATTGATTGATTGAAACGACACCAAAACGACTCCAATAACTAATCGTCTGCATGCAAACTAAAAGGGAAAGAAATGAGACGCAGTTTACCAACATGGCGGAACGTTGCGTACTGGAAGTGAAAACGCATTTCGTAAAACCTTCCCGGAAGCGTTTTCTGCGCTTGATGTAACTTTTCATCTTCCGCGCCCCCACGCCACTGAAACCATAACGTTTACACGCTGCTTCGTCTCATCATCCATACGCAATGCGCTTTCTGCCCTTTTCTGGGGCCTTAGAGAACAACGGGACTCTGGGCATTTAATTGTATCTGCTACTTCCGAGCGAATGGGAGCACACTGCTTTAAAGATAATTATTCGGAGGTGATGGAGCTATAGACCCTTTTCACAAGGGTTCCGCCATCTTGAATATTGTCACTTACAGTATGGACGAAAATATTGTTTTGCCGTCGCCATGCCAATACCATTTAGGCTATAAGCGCAACCTTCACCTATTTTCGTTTTACCTCCCCTCTATTTGTTTTCGTATTTGCAGGTTAAAATGTTTTATATGATTTTTTCGTCGCCCATGTCGGATATGCCTATCAGGTGGCTGGGGACAAGAGTAAACGTAAAAGGCCTTGTTGAAGAATGGACACGGGACGACGAAGATGTGGGCGACGGAGTCACGCGCAGAAGAAACCCGCCATGTTCGCATTCTGATAAAACCGCTACCATCACGTCGATCGGGTCGTAGTTTCTTCAGATCCCAAACATCTGGTGCCGAAACCCGGGATCTAGGAGACGCCCGACAAAAGAGTGACAGCTCCCCATCTGACAGACACGGAACCCGGACAACAACTCGCCTTCAGAGAATGGACCGACTGCGGAGGAAACGAGCCGTCATCCGGTCAGCGGTGACCAGAGCCACCAACGAGTTGCAAGCTCTATTGGATTCCTCGGATGCAACCGCTGGTGAGCTTACAGAAAACTTGAATATCCTCGAACTGAAGGAAGCAGCATTGAAGGCAGTTGACGGCGAGATTGAAGATGGGGTTGATATTGATCACCTTGAAGAAGAGATGGAAAGCGTAGAGGCTTATCAAGTGTCGATCTGCCGTTTACGGACAAGAGCCACGCTGAAGCTGGATGCACTGCGCACGCCTAACATCGCATTGAATGCTGTGGAACGACTACAGGATCGGGACCAAGGTCATCTAAGGTCAAGAACGATAGCAATTAAACTTCCAAGATTAGAGATCCGAAAGTTCGAAGGAGATCTCCATAACTGGAAACCTTTCTGGGATCAATTTGAAGGGGCTATACACAACAACCCCGACCTTTCTTCAATTGATAAATTTAGATATTTGACGAGCTATCTATTCGGAAAGGCGGAAGACAGCATACGTGGATTGTCTATTACGGAGAACAACTATAACATCGCTGTGGATCTCTTGAAGAACAGGTTCGGCCAGACCCAGGCGATAATTGACGACCACATGACGCGACTCTTGAATTTAAAAAATGTCACCACGTCGAGCGACGTCACGGCTCTGAGACGGCTGTATGATGATATCACGATAAATGTCCGCAGCCTGGAAGCACTTGGCGTAAAGGTGGAAGAGTACAGTGTGCTGCTACATGCTGCCGTGAAGAAGCGACTTCCTGACGATCTTGTCCTCCGCTACTGCCAGCAAAGAGCCACCGACATCACGGATAGCACCGGTAGTCTACAAACGTTTTTGAATTTTCTGAAGTCCGAGGTAGAGAGCCGAGAGCGCGTCCTGGAAATAAAGCTCGATCAAGCCAATCAATCAAAGGCCCAAAAGGAGGACTCATCAAATCAGGTGCGCAAAGCATACATCACTCCATCGGCAGCAGCTTTGGTTGCAAGGACGGACGCTCAAGCTGCCGAATGCTTTTTTGCGATGCACGTGAGCACTCGTTCGACCAATGCAACGGGCGTTCCATCAGTGAGAAAAAGAAATACTGAAGAGAGACGGCCGATGTTTCAGGTGCTGCAAAAGATATCACCGGGCAAGAGATTGTCGCAACGCCAGATTTCTCCGCTGCGCCAACTGCCAAGGGAGACACGTGACTTGCCTCTGCGATCCTGACCTCAAACCCACCAAAGACAGTCCTCATTCTTCGTCACAGCCAGGCACTTCGGAAGTGTCAGTAACGAGTGCGGTGTCTAACAGCGTCGAAACAGTTCTTCTGCAAACCGCCACAATCTGGGCAGAAGGGGAGACTAAGCGCCGCCTTTTTCGATGCTTACTGGATGGAGGGAGCCAGCGGACGTTTGTGACGACCAGGCTTGTCAACGAGCTGTCTTGTAAGGTTCTAGGAAAAGAGGATTTGAGGATTACAGTCTTCGGCGATACTGCACTTGGTAATGCGAGTAAACTCCGCAAGGTAGAGGTATGGCTCCAAAGCCAACACGATCGGAGACGGGTACGAATTGAGGCTCTGGAAGTTCCTGCTATTTG
This sequence comes from Ixodes ricinus, assembly GCA_037355805.1. Classification (NCBI taxonomy): domain Eukaryota; kingdom Metazoa; phylum Arthropoda; class Arachnida; order Ixodida; family Ixodidae; genus Ixodes; species Ixodes ricinus. The sequence goes on from JAZHYW010032572.1 coordinate 8,992, forward strand.
CCATTCTTCTGCGTTTCCTGTAAGTCTCTGCAGCACAGCTCAATCGTGCACGCTGCAACTCGCCGATCTTTCGTGCTCAGGGTTCAAGAGAGACATTGACATTGATATACTGATCGGAGCGGATAATTACTGGAAGGCTGTCACTGGGTCTATCAAGCGACTTGACGGAGATTTGACAGCGGTAGAAACGATATTTGGTTGGACACTGCAAGGTCCAGTACGACCATTACCGGAAGAGGGCTGGCACCAAGCAACTGTAATGCAGGTAATGACTCGACATCGAAGTGACCAGCCTTCTCAGCAGCTACGAGAAAAGAATGCCCTACCGGTACCTGAGGAGGATGTGCCAGAGCCCAAGCAGTCAACCATCACGAGTGTACCGGTGCCCGAACAAGCAGCCCGGAAAGACAGTGACGTGGAATCCGGCGAAACGGAGGCCTTGGAATGGGCGCCCTGTACGGTACTGACACCTTGCAATAGCCCCGGCAATAGCAGGGAATCTGGCTTCAAAGATGACAGGGAAGCAGCTGACGCTCAGCTACTATCGGATCCTGTCGATTGCCAGCACGAGCTGAGTGCCGGTGACTTTAAGGAGGACAGTGGAATCCCTGACGTGAACGTCATGAGCAATGACGGGGAGGGGGATGAAGAGACACCCACTGGTGCTGTTGAAACACGGGAGAACATTCTGAAACCGACCAACCTCATAAGCGTTTTCACTGAGATTCAGGAGGGCAAAGTGGTCAGCATCGACTGCAAGAAATTTCGTAAACGGGTCCGACCCGGAGGGATTATGAGTTCACCTTCGAAGACGTTTGCATTAAAGAAGGAACAGCTGAATGGCTCAGCAAATCGAAAGGCGGGGGAAGATGGTGACGCAGTTGTTGGCGAAGTTCTTCGTGGCCTCATAGAAAAGAGTGTGCAAGGGTCAAGTGGACTACTGGGTTACAAAATCTCTACCGAAACCCTTAGACATCTTTTGCGAACGTTCTGCGAGAGCAACGGTTACCGCTACCAGGACTTTGTGAGTGACGAAGCGGGGCTCAATTTAAGTGCCCTTTTTGAACAGCCTTTGATGGAACTGCAAGATATTGCAATGGGAAAGCGTCGCTGTGGTAGCTCGGACCACGGGTCGTCGATCCGGGCCCGAAATTCCACCCAGGATAACCAGGAAGTGGCAGAAATGTTCTACTCCCGTTCCCGAGAAGCGAATGCTCACACGGAGCCAGCGGCGAAGGACGTATAATGTGAAATATTTCAGATTTGGCCGCTTGGAGCTGCAATCTGCAAACACGGTAGGCTCATCAAACTCAAGCGGCATTCAAGTGAGAGATGTTGCGCTTCTCAGGAACAACCATCGCCCAAGAACATTTCGATTTCTGGCCGTCGTCGACAAGAACTTTCCTGGTCGAGAGGGGAAAGTGCGTGCCTGAACTATTCGACTCGGAAGTCGCGTGAAGAGAAGAAGACCCATTCAAGTTCTTTACCGTCTAGAAATTCCGACGAAACAGTCGGTTTTACTTTGTTGGGTGGGAGGATGTTGGAGAATGGACACGGGACGACGAAGATGTGGGCGACGGAGTCACGCGCAGAAGAAACCCGCCATGTTCGCATTCTGATAAAACCGCTACCATCACGTCGATCGGGTCGTAGTTTCTTCAGATCCCAAACAGGCCAATAGGAGGCAGTTTGTCCCGCATGATTGCATACCAGCTCGCTGTTTACCGAAGACATGACTTGTACAAAAGATTATATACGTCATCTCCCTCGATCAATCATGGGACACAAATTCTCCGTCATAGAGTTCTGCGTAAGATTTTGACTGGCAGTTGTGTTTAATTGGTACCTCGTTGATTGAGCACGTGTGTCACTTGAATGCTGCGTCAGAAATAAACAAGTAATTATTGTTTGTTGCCCACACAGCTGAAATGAAAAGCTAGGTGTTTATAAACCTTCTGCGTTGCCAAGGGGGCGCTGTGACAACTGACTCGTTAGGACTAGGGTGTCTCAATGTCATACTGTTTAGGGTAATGTCATTACTTGTAGTACCCGATGCCGACAGCACGCACTCACAAAAAGGCACAAAGAAATCGTCGAAAACAAAATGTCGCGGTTGCACAAGCAACGCCAAGAGCGCGTGCAGAGACACGCTCTTTCGAGCGCTTTAGAACGAAATAAAATTAAGCGTTCGGAACAAAGTTCCCGGAGGATAGCTTAAGCTTCGACTTTAAGAGTGGAAAGCGATAGCTAAACATATGATCTTCCGCACGTTCCCAAGCCGTGCAGTCGTGTCTGCGTGGCCTGGCAAGCGTGTATGCATGGCCAAGCGTCACTGAGACTCCGAAAAAGTCGGACGTTCGAAAGAAAATGAGCTCTCAATAAGCGTTTTCAACGGCCTTCAATGGTCGCGGATAATCGTTTTTTGCCTTAAATGGTGACTACAAAGTCATCCTGCCACCACTGATCACGTGAACTGAGGCGCTAAGCTCAGTGTTTTTACATTGTGACCTCCGAGAACGACCCTGCCGGATCGAGGAGTTCAGAGAGGACCATGGAAGCTGCAATGTCTTGAAGGAAATCGCCACCTTTGGATCCTACCAGATGAATCACGTATGGATGCTGACCCGTCAATATGCAGCGGCAAAGGACCGGGTGATGGAAGCCAAGGAATGCAATGTAAAGAATCTGAAGTGTTTGTAGCTCCACCCTAACAGCACGGAAGTGCGCTTCAGACTGCACAGGGTGTCCTTCCGTGTACCCGACAAGGTCGTACATGAGTTCTAGGAGCCCTACGGTAACGTAATTGAACTTGGAATGGAAACATGGAGTGCTGAAGGTTTCCGAAGGTGTGGAGTCGATAACCAGATTAGCCCGAATGGAACTGAAGACAGGCGTAAACATCGAGGAGGCACCCCACTAGGTGAGGATATTTGGCGGAACAGCGCTGATCGTAATACCAGGTCGTGCACCGCTTTGTTTACGTTGTAAACACACAGGACACGTAAGACGGGACAGTCGAGTTCCGAAATGTCCGAAGTATTTACGATATTGACATAGTGGTGACGAATCTGTGAAAACGTGCGCCAGAGTCGCAGGGGCATTTATTGGGGACGATAAGTCAAGTGAACATATGATACTGATTAAAAAGCGCGACAGGACAACGGACAGAGAAGGAGACACAGACACAGCGCTACTTACAACTGAACTTTATTTCCGCTGCAGCTCGGTATATATTACCGGCAACAACACAAATCAACACCATAAAAAGGCTAAAATTCCTGCATCACTCATCGGCACACACCCGAACTAGTCATGCTTTGTCAAGAAACTGCAATTCTTTTTCGGATAACGATAAAGAGGGTGCGCTGATACATTGCAGCCCTAATCTAGCAATTTCTCGAGCCTCGAGTATTTCCCTTGTGGTTTTGTTTCTGTTTTTGTTTAGTACTGTACAATCTGTGAAAATCGGAGTACAACCACAATCCCGGCAATGCACACCGAGGTGTCCCGATATGACGGCATCAACGTTGTAACAGTGTTCCCTCGATCTTTCATTTAGGCAGCGACCAGTCTGCCCCACATAATGACGCCCGCACGATAATGGCACGGAGTACACAACCTCTTCTGTACACTCAACAAAGCAAGTTTTGTGCGTTTTCGTGCAGTCGGGTCTGCTTATGATGTTCGAGGTGAAATTTACCTTTTTACATAAACTAGCCAACTTGACAGGAGCTGAAAAAACAACGTTA
>JAZHYW010032574.1:0-25227 GCA_037355805.1 Ixodes ricinus
TAGAAGTTTTAGACTGACCAACCTAAACATTTTGTGCTTACACGGCTCCCGAGGTTGGTTGGCCCCATAAAGCTAGCGATTTACAAGTTTCGAATATTGGCTTGCCCAAGCATACGTGTGTTTAGGAAACTCGGCCTGCCTTAAGTGTGGCAACACTAGATTACACTGCAGATGATATATTTAGCCAGTGAAGTATGACTGCTAACCTGGCATCTCTTATTCGTGCATCACGCGCTTGTTACGGGACTGCCTGCAGGTACAATGCTCCTCCTTATCAACATGAACGGGAGTGGGGTCTTGAACCCAGGATCTCTGGGCTCTGCAGAGCAAGCCTTTGCTTCACGCGCTCTGAGCTGTGGTGCGCAAACACGCTCGGAAAAGCCGATTCGCTAACCTTCCTCAAAGCATCAGGGGTTGCGCCACTTACCCAGCGTGGCCATGCAAGACTGCCAGGCCCAACGGAGTATTGCCATTCTTGTCCTTCACCTCCACTGATTTCATCTTCTGCATGGAAAGAGCACGCATTTTAGAACTTTCATTTCTCCGCCCCTTCTCACTGATAAACACTCTCTTTGTTGGATGGCTTATGGGGTTAGTTTCTAGAGATCGAAAACACTCGGCATGAGAAGAAAAATATTTGCAGGGGATGAATGTTGGAACCACCAGGCGGAGGACGAAACGAACAAGAACGAAATTGAAACATGTTTATACGCAGTAATCAATAGCGATAGTACTGGATGGATGGATATGGCCGAACCCTTTCATTCGGGTGGCAGCTTGTGCCACCTAGTTGAAGACCACTAATTTCAACGATTAAATTTGGAATTAATTAAGAATAATAAAATTTTTTATCGAGACGCCGCAGCAATCGTGGCCATCTACCGGCACTACACGAGACCCATGGGTAGGTGCGCTTATCAAATGCCAGAAAAGCAGATTGTCAAGGCCAGGGCGACAGCTCTGGTGGTTACGCGCCCGCCTCGCACTCGGCGGACCCACATCTCGTATCCTGGGAACGTGCGGCGGTAGGCGATTTGTTTTTAAGCATTTGGCGAGATCGACAACAAGTACCATTTTCAGCGGTGCGAAAAGCCCCATGAGCTATTACAGTAAAAAATAATATAGGGGCAGAAATGCACCTATAAAACGGGATGTCTGGTCACCCTAACCTCAAGTTACATCACGTGACCAAACAGAGCCACACAAGCTGCGCGCTCTACCCCTAGCACGCACTAAACGAGCTAGCCCCAGGAATTTGGCGTTGCTGCCGATCGCACGTACTCTCGTTTTTCTTCTTGCACTCGAATGCTGTTTCAGAATGGGGGCCATTGACGTGGAAAACTGATGTTTCAGTAAGCCGACCGGCCCTGCTACCACATTTTTGTTACGACATTTTGCGACATCCTGGGCTCGAAAATTGGTCCCGAAACGCGTTTAGAGGGTAGCAAAGAAGGAAGGGCCCAAACCTGGCAGAGGGTGAGGGCGCAAACTGAGGCGCCCCTGGTGGCGGCACAGTGCAGCGGCGTCTGCCCAAACTCATCCTGCATCTCCGCCAGGGGCGGGCTGGTGCGCCAGCAGCACCGTGGCCAGCTCCACCGGGTCGCAGGGCGAGTCGTCCCAGTGCCTGGAATAGAGCGTCCTGTCGAGCAACGCTGGCCGGAACCACGGACTAGTCTACCGCGGGCCAAGAAAAGGTGGACAGGCCTTTGCCCAACACGCCCCTTTTCGCCAAGTACGACGGTTTCTTCTTCCCCGACGTTCACTCCGCTGGGGAGGAAAGAGTGGAGGTTCCGCAAAAGGAGCCTGTTTTGCTATTCTTAACCCGCAACAAACCATAGAGTTATGTTTGCACCCACTTTCCGTTCGATACAAAGACATTCTAGTTCCGTCTGCCAACTTCCGTACGAGCCAACTTGAACCTTGAAGGCTGGATTGCACACTCTTGTTTGAATGCGACTGAAGGCACTGCAATCTGTTTCACATGCGCATATATTTTACGCATCCTACTTTCATCATGTGCTCGAAATAATTCTGACGACATAAACGACCATTTTTCATCGATGGTGGATAGATTTAATCTCGCCAATACCGCAATAGATGGCGCCAGTGTGCCCTCTCCGTCCTAGGTCGTCGCAAGCAACACTATCAACTGCAGCCAGACGCAGAACGACTTACCTTTGCAGACCGATTTCAAGGGTGTTGCTTTTGGAATGTTTCGTGGGCACAAAATTTCGCGACTCAGAGAGGTACACCACCTACCTGTTACCACAAAATACACATCTCAACGGTAATTTTGAATTAAAAAGTTTGAGGTACAGCTAAGCATTTCTTATGAGTTTTGAATGCGAAAGCATGCAAGCCGCTCGTCCGCTCCCTTTGCCGTCTGCTGCATACTTTTCGTTGCCGGTCGGCGCGCGTGCTCCCCTGGGCACGCTGACCTTGGACGCTCCGATGTTATACAGCGCGCTGACAGACGCGCAGCGCCATGGGGTAGCGGTCGTGAAACTGACAAGCGCAGCGACCAATGGGAGCCCCGTCGTATCGAGCGCCAGCCAATGAAACTAAAGGCGAAATCCATCAGCTTTTACTTCACTCCTACTGGGATCGCGGAAGCTAGGTGCTGTTTTTCGCACTTCAAACCGATGACATCAGCTCGCTCCGTAAAACAATTAATGCTTTCGCATTAAAAAAATATTACAGGACGCTGAAGACTGCTTACGTGTAGGAAGGCAAAATCATTATAGTTCCACGGATGAAATGTTTTCCAGTAATGTTTCTACACGTATTCAAGTTTAGGACTGACGTATAGGACGGCGTCCTAGAGATCGATGCCAAAGTACAACGTCTAATACGCCTTCTAGGACGACATCTAGGACACTGCCGACACGACCGCTTGGACGACCTCAAGGACGATGAAGAACACGACGTCTAGGCCGACAGAGAGGAGGGACGCCTCGAGGATGACGTCTAGATGACCTCAGGGACGACGCCAGGGACAGCGGCGTTGTTGGGCATATAATTGAGCGGCGCATGCTTGAGGACATACTTTATGGCCATCTTTTGGGTACAATGACGCTGCTTTTTCGCGAAAAGGGACAAGTGAGGCTTTCGCTTAAAACTCCGCCGAAATTGGGCGATCGGCAAAATCTAGTTGTTTACGATAATACCAAAGTACCCGGAACGCGTCTCCGACTGGTGCATTTAGCGTCCTGTTCCGCCAGGTGTCAAAAGCTGTCCCAAAGTGGCAACAAGTGGCGTTCGGTGCTCTGTTGAGCTGAAGAGCGTCCGCAGCGGCATAGGCTTCTACGAGACATTCCAGGCACCACAAGCGACGTCAAAACCGACAACGCACCTGCGTATCTTGACGAAGGCGTAGTGCAGTGGCACCCTTCCGCGCACGTCTTCGCACATCTGCCCTGGCCGCCCTCTGGAGCAGCAGTTCCTCAAGGGCTGTCGAAGAGTCGACGGCACCGGTGTTGGCGTTGGCTGCCAGGTGGAGCGGCGTCCGGCCCTTGGCATTGGCACCGTTGGGGTCTAGGCCGGCGTCCAGCAGGGCGCGCACCGTGTCTAGAAGGTCTGCATAACCCGACCCGACCAATCTGAACTATCTGGAGAGCCAATCGAACGTCGTCACGCTGTTACAACCCTAGATGAAAGTGCTTCCCCTAGGCGAAAGTGTTTGGGGAAATATTTCTCTAACAAGGGAAGGTTTCCCTAAACAGAGAAGATCTTTCTAAACATTTTTGTTTGGAAGAAAATCTTTCTGTGACCAAAGCGTTTAGGGAAATGTTTCCTCAAGCATTTTGTAAGAGAAAAGGTTCCCTAAACGTTTTGTTATGGGGAGGTTTCTCCAAACCTTGTGTTGGGAAAAAATTTCCCTAAACCAAACCAAAGTTACGGGCAATTTTTTTCTTCTGTACTTTTTGTTGAGGTGAGGTTCCTTGCCTACCAGCATTGTGTGGTGCTCGGGAAGGGCAACAGGAAAATATCTAGGTGCACGGGAGAGTCCCGACCAATGCAGAAGCAGAGTACACACCCACCTGGATTATTTCTGTGGCACACCACGTAGTGGAGGGCAGTGTTGCCGGTGGCAGGGTGGGCCGACTTGGGCATTGCCCGATGCTTCAGCAGAAGCTGAATCAGTTCCCCGGGAAGATTGTTCCTGGAAGACGGCATGGCAACACCGCTTAACACGTCGAAACCGACTAAAAACACACAACTCTTCTCGGCATCGACTATTTACGTGCTATACTCTCAAAAACTACACCAACTTCCTCAGGGCTGCAGCCCCGCACTGCTGCACGACAGCATCTTGAATCTCGTTCACATACGCTGGTGCCATTAGCTTCAACAATGTTCCACGAAAACAGTTGACAGCGAGCATAGAAAAAATCTACCACGTTTCGTACGAGTCTGACGGCCCACTCGCACAGCAGCGTTTGACTATGTCACATTATCACACAACTGCAGGTTAAAAGATTGACTGCAGAAACCACTATTGTTGGTAGTCTATGAATCGCGACAGCATTCATCTAGGACAGGGGTCTCAAACACGTGGCCCGCGACTCGCTGGGAAGCGGCCTGCAGGCAACCAGCTACGAGTCACGGTTCCCATGTCTCGAGCACTAGAAATGGCATGCACCGTAGTGATCTCATCTCGTCGATCCATTTTCGCTCAAAAGGAGTGCTCCTCTTTTCACCTATTCACATAGTTTATATTTATCTGTGTTCATTTGCTCTTTGTTTCACTCTATTTTTTTTGTTTCCTGGCTTTTTTTGTTATGTTAAACAGTTCCAAGTCTGCAAGCGCGAGCTGTTTGTTGAAGGATGCATCTCGCCTGCGCGAACTCAATCAGCAGGAGCAACTGCCAGAGATAAAGCTATGACCTCGGGATTCTCGCCTTAAAAAATGAAAGACATTCACAATTCTCTGTAAAACTGAATTAGAGCGCAGCTCTTGAGGAGGAGGAGGAGCGGAGGGTACGCTCCTCCTCCCCTACCCCTCCTGCTCCCCCTCTCATTTAGAGGGAAATTTTCGTTAAACTTTCTGCTGAATGTAACGGGAAAATAGGGGTTTTCCGTAGATTGTTTTCGCCGTGCCGTAACGCTCTCCGTAACCCGCTACGATACCCGGAACTCTATAGTCAAGGCCATCGGCGCGCAGGAGCAGTAGCTGCTGCTTCCTTGCGGAGAGCTTAGCGGAATGGGAAACACGGTCTATGAAAACTCCCTATTTACCAACATTTTCCCGCTAAATTTATTGGGAAATTTAGCGGGGAAACTGAATTGGAGTCGAGGTCACGTGACGTCAATTTCCCTGCTAAATTTAGCAGGGGACATTTTTCCGCCAAATTTCACGTGACGTCCCGTGTGACGTTAAGAGGGTAAAATTTTCCGGCTAAATTTGGCGGGAAAGTTTTTCGCTATATTAAGCGTAAAAATTTTCCCGCTAGCGGAAAAACTTTTCTTGGTTGAATGGCGTCACGTGGGTAAAATTTTCTTGCCAGATTTGTCGGGACATTTTTCCGGTGAACTCCAGAGTCGAAGGGTAATAAAGCGATAGATAGAAATTTTCCTCCAGTGAAGCAAGAGGTCGTCTTATTTAACAACTGCTGAAGTTCAGGGTACCCCGATTTCAATGAAACTGGCTCAGGAGGGCTAATTTTTCGGGGTCCATCAGTATTTACCGAAAACGTGCAACCCTACCGTAAAATCCCAAGTCGTCACCCACCCCATATTTCAAACAAAATAAAAAAAAAAAAAAGCCTTGTGATAGCTTATTTTTACAAACGTGGGATTGTGTGGTCAGAGGACGTCTGGGACGAAGTGGAAGTGAAACAAAGGAGATAAAGGAACTTTATTTATGCATGTCTTTCGCAATTTACACGACCTCAAAGTCTGAGTGCATTCTTGTGAAGGGAAAACGATGGAGATAACAAAATAAAGCTTTGTATCGTTTAAAAAAAAAATCAGCAGAACCCATCCTTTGGGAATGATTATCTACGTTAATGCGAATAGCATCAAACGGTGCGGAGTTATGCGCGTTCGTCAGGTGGCCGGCACACTCTAGATACGCCAGCCCACCCTTGAGGCGATTCTGAATTTGTTGACACTTTCACAGCCCTGCGCACGATCTCCGCAGCCCAGCACGTGCGTTTGTGTCACTTAGGAAGGCGAGCAAAGCACGCGCCATACGCACAAACACTCAAAATGGTACCGACCAGACTTTCTGGCGTCTCAGCTAGTCTCAACCAACGGTACTCTAAACGGTTGTTTATATCTTTACCATAGGACGCGCCTTACAGCGCTGTCACAGCTACCGGTGGCGCGCGTTCCATGCACGAGGGCTCATTCCGCTCTCGTGAGGGTGAGCACGGCCGCTGCATCACCCTCTCCCGAGCGCGGGAGAGGGTGAGCTAGGGGCAGTGCTAAGCCTCACGAGAGCGGAGTGAGCCCTCGTGCATGGAACGCGCGCGATGGTAAAGATATAAACAGGTGCTTAGAGTGCCTTGAATGACTGCCTTCATAGCTCTGTGGTTAGCGCGTCTGCCTGCTGATCAAAGGGTCCAACGGTTCGAATCCCGCCGGCGCCGGTCTTTTTATTTATTTATCGACCCGCGGCGTAAGAGGTTAGATAGCCAGATAGATAATAGATAGATAGATAGATAGATACATAGACGAAAAGTGCGTGAAGTATCCAAAGAATGCTATTCGCATTAAAAAAATCAATTCCATTTGGACACGTGACCCCCCTGTCCATTTGGACAGGGAAGTCCCGTGACCTTGGGGAATGGGGGAATTTTCCCCGCTAAATTAAGTGGGGAAAATTTTCCGCTAGATTCAGCGGGGAAAATTTTCCGCTAAACTTAGCGGGGAAAATTTTCCGCTAGATTTAGCGGGAAAAATTTCCCGCTAGATTTAGCGGGAAATTTACCCATCATGCACCGCGCGGTAACGCCGACAACGACTGCGACGGCGACGCCGCTCAAGCCGGAAACGGGCGCCTAAGAGCTGCGCTCTAAAATGAAAGCCGTTTACAACTCCCAGTAACGCCAGATTAGAGCGCAGCTCTTGAGGAGGAGGATGGAAGGGTACTGAGGGATAGGATGGTAGGGTATTGAGGGATAGTTGACTCCCTGAGGACCTCGGCACGGAGGTCACGTGACCTCAGGGAGGTCACATGACTTCAGCGGAGGGTCACGCGACCTCAGGGGGGTAACCCTCATGACCCTCGTGAGGGTAACCCTAGTAACCCTCATGAAATTAACCCTCTTAACCGTCGTGAGGGTTACGAGGGTTACTCTCACGTGAGGGTAACTCTCATAACCCTAGTAACCCTTGTGAGGGTAACCCTCGTGAGGGTAACTCTCATAACCCTGGTAACCCTTGTGAGGGTAACCCTCGTGAGGGCAACTCTCATAACCCTGGTAACCCTTGTGAGGGTAACCCTCGTGAGGGCAACTCTCATAACCCTCGTGACGGTAAACCTCGTGACCCTCGTGAGGGTGACCCTCATGAGGGTAACCCTCGTGAGGGTAACCCTTGTGACCCTCATGAGAGTAACCCTCTTAACCCTCGTGAGGGTTACTCTCACATGAGGCTAACTCTCATAACATAGTAACCCTTGTGAAGGTAACCCTCGTGACCCTCGTGAGGGTAACTCTCATAACCCTCGTGACCCTCGTAAGGGTAACCCTCGTGAGGGTTACGAGGGTTGTTACCCTCATGAGGATCACGAGGTTTACCCTCGTAACCCTCGCGAGAGTAACCCTCGCGAGAGTAACCCTCGTGAGAGTAACCCTCGTGAGAGTAACCCTCGTAACCCTCACGAGGGTTACGCCGACGGCAACGCCGCTCCAGCCGGAAACGGGCGCCTAAGAGCTGCGCTCTAAAAACTGGAAAGATAACGCAAGCAGTAAGCCATCAGGGATTACAAGGTCAGCGAACACCCAATATCCTGGAATTTGACCGCTGAATGCAAGGATAAAGTTCTTTCTTTTGGGGAGGGCGAGGATTCGAGACATTACGGTAGTTACAAGCTAACGATGGTGAGCACCTTTGATCTCAGAATTACCGGAAAGATCGACCCAGCCTAACCTAGCTGAGAATGACTGAAACCCCACCATCATCTAGAAAGACACTCACAAGAACGGAAAAAAAGACAGAAGGGCACTTACATGGCAGCGTATACCAGGAGGCTCACGAGGTGGGGCCCATCGCGGAGGTCCACATTGACGCTGGCACCAGCACTCACCTAGACAAAGTAGACGGAGAAGACAGTAAATCATGCGAGCAGAGAAATCTAAAGACATCTACCACAAACAAAAACATATAGAATTATTGCCGACGACAACAATAATCTGGTAAGACTTCCGCATAACGGTGTCACGACACTTGCGGAATTCAAAAGTAGATCTCCTTAAGATATTCAATTAGCTCCCTACAACATTCCCTTGCCACTCGCTACCACATTGCCTCGCTACTGCTGTCTAACATTCCCTCGCAACCCCCTAGCAACTACTTGACATATTCCCTTAACTCTCTAGCAACCTCCTAACATCTAACACATTCCCTTTCAGCTCTCTAACATGTTCCCCCAGAACTTCCAACCCTATTCCCTCACAACTCTCTAACATGCTCCCTCAACTCCGAACACATGCTCCTTCAACTCCCAAGTTATTCCCACAACTCCCAGGCAAATTGCCTCTACTCCCAACACATTCCCTCCCAACTCCAGACCTTCGACCCTACTGAAACAACCCTATTCCCTCACAACGTTTCAGTAGGGTCGAAGGTCTGGAGTTGGGAGGCATGTGTTGGGAGTAGAGCAATTTGCCAGGGAGTTGTGGGAATAACTTGGGAGTTGAAGGAGCATGTGTTGGGAGTTGAGGGAGCATGTAGAGAGTTGTGAGGAAATAGGGTTGGAAGTTCTGGGGAAACATGTTAGAGAGCTGAAAGGGAATGTGTTAGATGTTCCATACCGGCAATCCACCGAGATGGCCCCCCCCCCTTCCACCGCCGCCGGGAGTAAGCACGACTCACCAGCGCCCTTGCAGCGGCACAGTTTCCAAGCGCCAGCGCCCTGGCCAGAGGTGTCAGCCCGTCCGGGTCCAGGGGCTCCAGCAGCGGCTTATGCTGCAGCAGCAGCTCCACGGCCTCCGCCCCGGGGCACAGCGCCGCCAGGTGCAGCGCCGAGGGCCTCGGCCGCCGCGCACCGCCGCCGCAGCGTCTGCGCCGAGTTCCTCCAGCAGGAAGCGGAGGAGGGCGAGGAGGCGGGCCCGGGGCTCGCCACGGTCCTCTTTGTGGCGCCCCAGAGCGCGCAGGGTGACCAGGAGGGGCGTCAGGCCCTCCCGGTCGTGCCCGTTGGCCGCCTGGCGCAGCACGTCCCGCGGCGAGCGGGCCTCCGATTCTTGGCCCTCTGCGCACGGCGGCTGCTGGGGAGAGTGGAGGAGGGCGGGGAGCTGAGGCGTCGGCCCGGCCCCGTTGGCTATTCTACTCACAACTATATCGATAGAAACCGAGGAAGAGGGGAGACGAGAGCACGCAAGGGCGTCCGAACACAAAGCTCTGGCGACCCTGCGCCCTCTCACCCCTCGGTATCTGCCCGTATGGTCACCCACAAGATGAGCACAGGGCGATTCTTCTGAACGTCTACCCTAGAACAGGCGCTCGGTGCCTTTCGCCGTCCTCTGGCTGCACACAAATGCTCCAGGCTCATGAGACGCCGAAGCGTTATGGAAGGAAGGAACCTCGCACTGGAAGCGGGTTACCCGAAAAACCTCCGCACTGTTCTCATCCCGTCTGTGACTACAGTTCATTACGAACTATAACCAATGGCACCACTTTTCTGGTCGCTTCAACTGTGTTGTATTTTATGCCCTGTGCACCATGCCTTGTCTCGTGAAGTTTACTCGACGAGAAATTGCATCACGATCGCACGATCATGTGGCAAAAGATAGACATTACCCAGAGTATGCATACAATAACTATTACGAACAATCGAAGTGGCAAAGGAAACCGTCAAAATGCCGTCTGCAAAGCACCCCAGGGGGGTCTAAGGGTCCTGAGAGCAGGGCCCCCTTACCTTGAGCAGGGCTTTGAGTAGGGGAGCACGTCCCTGCCTTGTGCGAGGAGGGCGACCTGGTGGAGTAGTCCCGGAGATCCCGCCAGAGCCTTGGGGTCGGGCTGGCAGCCGGACTCCAGCAGACGCTCGACAAGCACTAGACTGCCCTGTCGAAAACAAAAGAGGAGTTGCCGCCCAGTCAGGTCATTGCAATTACGAGCAGCAATTACATTGTGATCATCCTTCACATTTACGGTAAGTTACCCAACTTTCCCGAAGATCTCATTTTCGCAAAACTTGCAACCAAAGAAAAAAGTAAATACAAAAACAAAAAGTGTGCAGCCCTTTTATTTTATGTGAAAATGGAAGACCAGCGAAGCTGTTATCTTCTACGACGTCTAAGACGATGCCTAGAGGACGTCTAGGACGACCTCAAGGACGCTTAGGACGACTTCAAGGATGACTTCTAGGACAACCTCAAGGATGACTTCAAGGACGACTTCTAGGACAACCTCAAGGATGACTTCAAGGACGACTTCTAGGACGACTTCGACGACTTCTAGGATGACTTCTAGAACGACCTCTCAGACGACGCCTAGGACGACCTCAAGGATGACTTCCAGGACAACTTCTCAGACGACCTCTCGGACGACTTCTAGGACGACCTAGAGGACAACCTCTCGGACGACTTCTAGGATGACCTCGAGGACAACCTGTCGGACGACCTCCAAGGACGACGTCTAGGACAACGCCTAGAGAAATTCAGCCTTTCCACTTGGGTGAAAACCTGAGTAGAAAGGCTGGAAAGGACACCGCCATTTATGAGCGACAGCGGCAACCAGGCAACCAGCAAGCCAGTTGTCTGGTCGCCGCCGTCGCTCATAGATGGCGGTAGCTGTTCAGAAATTTGTGTCGACATTCGTTTGCCCGTGGACACGATACTGGGGAACTGCCAGTAGACGATACTGCATCTGCTCGCAACTCATCTTACTTCGACATCGTTTGTGCGTAAACAAAGAAAACTACACATGGTCAGACCTACATTTCAATTCTTGTATTTTATCGCTCGGAAACATAATAGGGAGATTTCCCGCTTTCTATACTCCGCTTCATACTTAGTGCACAATGCTGTCAAAGCTGCTGGAGCGAGCATGAAGTTTGATCCCATGAATCATTTGCAGGCATTTCCGCATGAACGAAACCATAGATGAAGCCACGAGCTTGCGCCAGTAGCTTTGACAGCGTTGCATATTAAGTATGAAACAAAATATAGACAAGTTTATCCCAGTTAAATTGCTATAAATCCTTCCTTCGAAGTGCACGTAAAAATAGCTGCCGAAGACCTAGATAGAGAAACAAAATAGGTTGGTGTCTCACTTTGTTTCCCGCTTTCGTGGGCTTTTCTCCAAGATGGAACGAGCACACGAAAGGACGAAACGGTGAGTCGTATTGCATACTCCATTTCACCCTACGGCGGACCGCAGCAGACGCTACAGGCCGTTGGAGCCGATCCAATGCTGTGAGAGTGTTAGTTACCTTCCAAAGGAGTGCACCGACGCGCATCCCGCGCTGTCACGCAATAACATTCGCGGCGCACAACCAAACAACCGGACACGAGTGCCTTGTCGGAGTCCGGCAGGGCATTATGACGTTCGGGCCCAACGACTGCGGCCGCGGGTCGTATCGAAGTTGCGAGCATTCCGCAAAAACGTAAACGGCACAACCGAACTTCATTGCTTAGTCAGCATGCCTCATATTTTCCCCGTTGTCCATAGTGAAATGAAAGAAAGTACAGCTTTGCGGGGACGTGGTCCAGGGTGCCTACCTTGTGCAGGGCGAGCGAGAGGGGGCTCTGCTGCTCCTTGTTGAGGGCCGCGGGGTCGCAGCCGCTGCTCAGCAGGAGGGACGCCACCTGTTCCAGGCAGCGCTCGTGCTCCCGCATGCTCCTGCAACAAGGGCAGAAGAGGGCCATTCTCAATGCCGGCACAACCACGTGGAAAAAAGACCCACTCAAACCGTAAAACAAACGAAACACCTTGGCTATTTAATGCAGCCCCTCGACGGCCCCCAACCTTTTCGGTCTCAAGGAATGCCCGCCTCTCTTGACTGATGGCCAAGAAACACCTCCCAGTTTGGGGATTAAAAGGGCCTCTCCAGCTTAAAAATAGTGTTCGTAGGACTTAACACTTCGTGCAATTTTATGTACCTTCAACTATGCCGCCAAATGATTGAATCAAAATCACTAAGATTTTGTCGGGAAATTAATTTGAGAAGCCCAGATTTCTATAGATAATTTCGTTTCGTCGCTGGACGAAACCTGCAACGTAACGGGACACTACGGCCACTGATCACGACGTCGCGCCTTACCGACGTCGAGCCCCTCTCGGAAGTCCCGTCCCGCTAACAGGCAGGACGACGGGAGAGGAAGCAATTTAAAGATGGCGAGGAGGGCTGAGGAAGGAGAGCCCCGAAGACTGCATCCCGATCCCATTACGTCACGGCTCGTTTTTAAGCGAGTTGCAATATGGAAATTTCCAGAGGCGTTCTTGATGCTTTGTTTTCGAATTGCGAGCCGAAATTTCGTGAACGCTTCCACGAGGAGGTCCTGGTACTTGACACAAAGTTTTTATATGAATCCAACAACCCCCATTTAAGGCTGGAGAGGCCCTTTAATGTAATAAAGCGCATCATACTAGGGAGAGTTTGGCACCAGTTGTGCATTGGTGGACGGCTGATGCCTGTTAAAATTAAGCTTTATCAAGCAAAACATTTCACTTAGAAGCGCGAAAAGTCAAGGAAGTATGGGAGCTTGGGGAACATCAGAAAATAATCTGGGGAACACTTGTTCCAGGAAACCCAGTATGAGGTCGCACGATCCAGTCGGGACGTCACCCGCCGTCAAGCTTTGGTTGTGCATGCACCCGAGTCTTACTGAAGGAACAAAGCTTGTGTTCAAGGAGGAGTGCCTCTACTGCTTATCTCAAGTTGCATAAGACGGGAGAAAAATGTGCATCAATTCGATTCCCGAGGTTTCCTACGAAGCGCTAGCGTCTTGTCCCATCGAGGATCCACTTGCTACAACGTGATATTTGCCTTACTAATGAATCGCTGCAGGTTCACCGAAGGACGACTCACCTTTTCTAGGACGACGCCCAGACCGTCGGTGTCGGAAGCACCGCCGGAGCAGAGATCCTGTATTGTGTGTGGAAGAGGGAGGGAGGGGGAATTAAACAGTGGCTCGAGATGCTTGTGAAAAAATCTTTCTCCCACAATAAAGGCTGGCTGGTACCCTTGCAATGGATTACGACCGGAGAGGCTTAAAAACCGGTTTTAAACCTCTTGAGAGACAGCTGCGCTGCGGGTCGTAAGCAATCACGAGAGGCTACAAAACCAATTGTAGCACAGCGACCAAAAAGACTGCATTGAGGTAGTCCATATTGAGGCTAATTTTACGGCCAACTAAACTGTCCAAATAACTAAAAAAAGATGGATCTTAGACTAGCACCCGAAATATTCGTCTTGGGGCTATTTTCAGGCACCCGTGTCATTTGAAAGTCAAATAGATATACCGGTAAACGTTTTCCCAAAGAGGCCAAACAAATTTCTTTTCTAAAAGACATCTAGTTAAGGAGTTTATTTCCATATATGTCCTTTAAGAAAACTACATAAAATTTGAGAAAATGAAGTCACATGAAAAGTAACCAAAACAGAACAGCGCTTGGGCTCGTTTGAAAGACTACCCCATTTATTATCTGCGCCGTTCCAGGCACGATGCTGCGGAGGATGAACTCACCTGTTCCTGCTGTTGCAGTCTCTCTCTAAACTCGCTGTCTGCCAGGGCCAGGTGATGCAGCTAAAAGGAAAATTAGAAGCCATGAAGCACCAGCACCCCTAAAAAAAAAAAAGGGTTCTCCCTCGTGACACTTTAGGCAAATAGACACCCGACACACACAAGCTGGAAATCATGAAATCATGTCGCGCCATAGAACAATCTGGAGGGTTTTGCCAATAGCCAGCCACACATCCGTGCTGTGGCTGATTCACATAGTTGCTTGAGTGTGGTGGACTGCATTGTGACTGCTTACAACCAGAGGACACATTGGAGTCATCAATCGGTTGACCCTAGATCCCTTTCTACCTGCATCTATTTCATGCATCGTTCTTTCATCAAGGGCTCGAAATAATCGACGTTATAAGCAACCATTTCTTGTAGTAGACTGCAAGTAAATTTGACTCGCAAATACCGCAAAACCTTCAGTCTAGTTATATGCAGGTCGAAAGCGTTCCAAAACTACACAACAGGTAGTGCCGGTGTCTGCCAGTGTCTCCTTTCATTGTAAGCGGTTAAAAGCACTTGCAACGCCGTCGATCACACTTGATGCAAATGTGTAGAAAACGTCTTCACTGGGCTGTTGTACGGCAGGTAAGAATATGAGTATTCCGTTGGACCAGCATTTAACCACTCTTCCACCCAGGTTGTAGGTGGAAGAGCGACGTAATTTCTCACTGGTACCCCACGTCATGCGGCAATATACATAATCCCCATTCTTTTTTAATGGTTCATGGTTTTTGGTTAATGGTTTTTTAATGACACGTGTGCCCCATAATTGCCACCTTGCATTGCAGACAAAAAAACATGCCACCTCAGACACATGCGCACATTATCATGTAAGAAAAAAAGAAATGTAAAAAGCTGAACAGCCACAAGACTGAAGCTCGGTTCGAGCTCCGCTTTTCCGACTTCGCACAAAGTAGCCAGAAAGAGGCCTTTCCTACCATATGCCACCAGACCATAAAACGAGACTCCCTTTCCGTCCACTCACCGCGTTGTTTCCCTCTGCATCCACCCGGGTGGCATCCGAGTTCTGGCGCTCGAGCAGGAACTGTAGCCGGGCGTAGACTGAGCTGGTGAGGCGGGTGCGCATGGCCCGCATGGCCAGGGTGCGCCCCGTGGCCCCCTCCTGCCCGTCCACCTTCAGGTCCACCCCGGACTGGTCCAGCAGGAAGTCGACCACTCCCATGTGGCCCTTGAGGAAGGCCACCAGCACGGGGTCGCCTGCACCACGGAAGGACACACCAAAGTCAAGTATGTGCCGCACAACGAAGAAGACAGCTTCGAGACACGGCACCCTGCTTCGCGCAGTGTTTGATGTGTACCATGCGGCAGCAATTATGAAAAGGGATGCAGAGTCAATCTGTGGACAGGGCCCAAGTACACTTTGATCGACTCAACCAGGGGCTTCCGAACTCCTTCCACTTGAGGAACCCCTTTTGGCTTAACTGAAAGCCAAGGAACCTCTCCTGCTCTGAGCATTGATGCAATAAAGCGGCGCAAAAGCCCAGAGAGCTTGTAAACAATGATGCACACACTATGAAGTTATGCATCAATAGACGGCTCAGATCTGCTAAGATGATGCTAAATCTTGAAAAACACTTCCTTTAGGGGACAGTCGAGGAAATTTGGGAGCTTGGGGAACCCTTGAAGATGCTATGGGGAACCCCTGAGGGTGTCTGAGGTATTTCTACTTTAAAGGTTGGGGTCCGTCTGCACTGTGTTGGGCAGTTCAGCAGAGCTGTAGGCACGGGTGCCTTTAAAGAGTCCGTACCTTGGCGTCGTTAGCCTTGTGGGGGTGCGGCCCCGGCCTCCAGGAGTACCTTGAGGCAGGAGAGCCAGCCGTAGGCGGCCGCATAATGCACGGGGGTGTTGCCCCACATGTCCGCCCGGTTTGGGTTTGAACCCAGCCGGAGGAGCTGGGCGCACGCCGGCGTCTGCCCGTTCAGCACCGCGTGGGTCAGTGCCGACCGCCCCTGCTCGTCTGAAAGGAAAGCATTCCGTTGGTCATAGAACCACCCATTCTAACGCAGAATGCAAAAGGCTCGGTCACACATTAGCGCTTGCTTCAACCGGATTCTCCTGACCTCTTAACGACGAGAGGACATGACGGCACACTGGCGCCGTCTATAAGGTGGCCTTAGAATTGCAATTCACTAGAGCGAAGGTTTTGCCGGTCCTATGGTTGTTGGTAAGATTGTCGTACGATTTTCAGGTTAGATGGGTATCTTTTAAGGGCAACTCTAGTCGAAAACGAAACCAAAATGAATGACTGGCATCACTTTAGTGGCACGAAATATGATCACGGCCGAGATATTACGTCGAAGTGAGGCAGGGTACACCACTAAAACCGATTTTAAAGATGCGACCAGCTGCTCTTTAGCGGGCGGCAAGCAGGTTAGCTTTTAGTCAGAAGGAACACTGGCATAGCACCCTTGTGCTATGCCAGTGTATGTCACTGGCATAGCACCCTTGTGCGGTGGAGCTGCGGTTGATTGGTTGTACCGCACACCGCAGCACTCTTGTGACGTCACGTTGCGGACGTACGGCTGATGATCAGTGTTGCCATCCCTCTAGCAGTTGGGTTTAGTTTTGCCGCAGACGCCCGAAACCAAATTTTTGAGCCGTGATATTTATAAAACTACACACAATATTTAAAGAAAAATAATTATACCTCGTGATTCAGAGACCCTGCCTTAGCTAAAAACAATCTACTAAAACAGCATTAAGTGACTGACCAGCTACTACACGTGAGTGAGTTATGTTAATAAACAAGAAGATACGTAAAAACTAGGGGTGTGCGAATATTGAAATTTTCGAATACGAATCGAATACAAAGACAAAAAACGGGCTTCGAATATCGAATCGAACATCGAATATGTGTCTAGTAATAAAAAATTGCAAAACAAGACGTAACAGCAGGTTTTATTGCCTTTTAAAATAAATCAAATTACTTTGTTGCAGTTGGCTAAAGATACTTCTAGTAATGCACTCATTACAAATTATTGTGTAGGAAAATTAAGTGCTCGACGTGTTCAGAAAGTAAGCGCTCCCTACGCGCCGTGACAACATTTCTGCCAGTAGAAAGACACTTTCACTCGGGAAACCTGCAAAATTTCACTAAAGTTCGAAGAAGTTTGACATATGGACAGTGTTGCCCGGCTGCTACACGAATATTTCGAATTTTGAGAAACAAATAAATTTTAAAGTACATTATGTTATATTTTATAAAATGGTAACCAATGTTTACACGATATAAAAGAGAAACTATGCGCTTTTAACGCTTTCGTTAGTTAATAATGGGAACCAATGATGCCAATAAACCCAACAAATATTGCACTTTTCCTAGGCCAAGTAAAGTCAACTAGTTTTTTTGTTGTTGTTGTTTTTTTTCGCGCATGCGCACAAAAGTTGGATTTCAGTCGAACCTTTGTCAAACATCCCGTTGAAGGTTCGTAAAAGTCGAACTTGGTCAACCTCGAACCTGGGCGAGTGGCAGGAGTTGTTGCCATTGGCGATGAAATGTTCTGCTCGCACATATCCTTTTTTAAACATTTATATTAGATTAGACTCTTGAGATTTATTTTATATTTCTATTTCACTCTCGAGGTTTATTTTATTGTATCAATTTATTGAACGCGCAATTACATCACATATCGTTATAAAAGTGTCACACAGCAAAGGGCTTGGTGAAAAATAAACCGAAACTGATCCTGTTTGCTGCCATCGGACAGATAGAAACGGAGCCGACCGATAACGCACGCAGTGCGTTATCGGTCTGCTCTGTGAATCGCCTTTCTCAGTGAATAGACATATTCATAGGGGAATGCGTGGCAGGCAGGTTATTCGTTACTTGCTCGAATATTCGCAGTTTGTGCGAATATTCGCAGTTTCCCCGAATATTCGGCTTTGACCGAATATTCGGAATTGCAGTAAACATCAACATTATTTGATGTTTACATTTCTTTTTTTTACAATTATCACTGAAGAAACAAACAAAATTAACAAACAAATGTTGTGGACGAAACGTCGCGTAATTAAATGGGGATGGGATTTCCTTTTTTGACACCTGCGAACTCAATGTAATCACTTTCCACAAAATGCAAGGAGCATATAAATCAGGCAGCGTCCGCTTTCCGAGGTGCCCG
This sequence comes from Ixodes ricinus, assembly GCA_037355805.1. Classification (NCBI taxonomy): domain Eukaryota; kingdom Metazoa; phylum Arthropoda; class Arachnida; order Ixodida; family Ixodidae; genus Ixodes; species Ixodes ricinus. Next base: position 18,044 of record JAZHYW010032574.1, read on the forward strand.
TAAATGTTCTACAGGAATTGCAGCCAGCCATTGGTCCCGATCCTGTTGATCCTTCGGAAACTCTGTCGCACAATGCCACTTTTTTTCGGACGCAGGACATGTGAGCCAGCTCTTCACGCAACATCTTGGGTGTATTCTTTTCGGAGCCGATCATAAAAATTATTTCAGGGCACTCACAACTCATCTCCAACTCCTCACTGTACAAACCAACTCATCTTGGAGTACAGAACAGCGAGCGGAACAAGCATAACTGCAAAAGAATCGCAAACAGTTCCCGCTAACGCCGCATGTCGTCTGCTACGCAGAGGAAAAATAATAAAAAAAAAAAAAAGCGCACGGTCGGGTGTAGCCACGTGACTTCCGCCACTCTCTCCTCTCCACTCCTCCGACCTCCGCGCGCGAGTTTCGGTTTCGGTTTTAAGCAGTTGCGTCTTTGGCTTTATTAAAAAAATACGCTACTCTGTTGCAAAATATTAATTGGGTAGTCCTCCGACACCATAATGAAGCGCCTGACAAAAAATGAAAAAATAATTTTGGGGGTGTCAGTGTCCCTTTAAAGCGTTTATATTTTCCTTTGGTTTTAACTGGGATGAAAATAGCTATGTAGCACGTGCTAAAAACGTTTCTAAAGACAATGAAGGTTTGTTCTCTTGTATTCCTTAAAATATATTCTTTCAAAAGAGACGTTTGGCAACATTGTACGACAAGCAGCGAATGTCCTGGCTGGAGGGTGGGTCTGCCTCATCTGGGCACGCTGTTCGAGCTTAAGCTGAGATCCCACTTGCAAAGGTGTATACAGTGGACTCTCAATAATTCGAACTTTGATATTTCATACGTCGGCATAATGCAAACAAATTTTAAAATTCTGGCTGTCCCGCTATGTTTTTACTGTATATATAGGCTCCTTGCACTGACGTCCCATCGCATACTTTTGACCACCATGTAAAAGGAGGAGAGGGAAGCTGCTTTGTAAAAATTTTAAGTGACAGGTTAATCTATAATCTTCTGGGAGGAGAATAGCTCTTTCAATTACGTCATGTGCAAGCCACGTATAGGCTGCTTAATTTGAACGGCGTTTTTGTGTAACTCGTACTCTTTGTTCTCGCGGCCCTGTTGAGTGCGCTTCTTTCTTAACATCAGTGCGTTGCAGAGAACCAACACCCGCGACACTCGCTTCTGCGGGTGCTGCTTCTCCACAGTGCACCAGTGCTCAGTAAGAAGCACACTCAACAAGGCTAATAGTCCGCTTAAACAAATTGTTTTTGGGGGACAAATAAACTTATCCTATACATTTCATCTATGTTTCATGTGTGGCATACCTGCTTATGATTAGTGGGCCTTTGTCATCATCCCGTGAAGTCATGAAATATCTGTTTTGTAAGCGTGGCCATGCACATAATAAATTATAATTTTATCTCGCATCATATTTCGATGAATTTCTGATAATTCAAAATTTGTGGCTTCTTGGAGTTATAAGTAATGAAAGTCTATCGTATGTCGCAGGCCTTTGGAACTCACCCTGAAATTCGACGGAGGCCCCAGCGGTGACCAGGAGCTGGACCATGTCGCAGCTGCCCTGTTGGGCGGCCAGCATCAGCGGAGTGGTTCGGGGGCACGGAGCATTCGGAGCGCGGTTCACGTCGGGCCTTGTAGCGCACCAGTACCTGGGCGGCTTCCTGCAACGCCAAATACGTGGCCACTTTTAGAAAATCCCATACAAAACGCTTCATTGAAGCAACTTCTAAAAAAGAAAAAAAAAAAGCATCTGTTGACAAGAAAAACTAAAATGCCAGTTTCGAAAAATGGTTGCCTTTCTGGACTGGACAGCTTTATAGCACTCCGTATTCACAGAAAAGCTTCAGCATAACTGAATGCATTAACTTAGGCAAAGCTTCTGTAGCTTTGCGATCTTGAGAGCACCGAACTGCTTTGAAGGTCAGTGGAAGATACCCGCGCAATATCGTTATTTTAAAGCTACGGCTCCACGGGTGACATTTCTGCAGGGATTTCGGCGTTTGTCGCTGTGTGTAGTCCTGGCAGAAATGCAAAAACCCTTCTCTCCCCTCATGGCTCGAGGAGAGAGAGGTTGGGTGTTCCCATCGGCCACGCCAAGCAAAGAGGAAAGAGAGGAGACCCGACGACCCACCAATAATGGCGCGACGACGAGGAAGCGTGGGCGGAGAGTCTTCCTCGTCGTCTGCTAACGACAACTTCAAAAAGGGTGTTTTCAAACATCACTCTCACTATTGAAATCCCACTCTGGCAGAACCCAGTTGCTACGCGACATGTTGAAGGGTTTTGAGAAACTTCCACCGCTTTTGAGTTCACTACAACATCTCTACTTCTCAAACCCAACTAAAAAAAAAAGATTCCGAGGACCCCAAAGCACTTTTTACGAGTCGTGAATGCAAAAGCATGAATGTCATTCTTCCGCTCCCTTAAGTTGGTCTGCGGTGCACTGGCGTGGACGGCCACGTTTCACAACTGCAGAGGTTGCGGCTGCAGACGATATAGATGCCTCAGGTGCCGCCATGTTCCTCAGCGCTGAGAGGAGCAAAAGCGGCCGCGCTTTCCACTTTTGCCCGCGTTCTCCTTTCCTGTATCCTCTCCACTTTTTACCTTGACCAAACTTGACTCCTCTTGCAGCTTAAAAGAGGAGGAGCGCTAAGAGGATAATCTCCCCTGAAGACAACTGAGGTTGTACGTCGGCCTTTAAAAAGAGACACTACCCTGCCCCAAAAAACCAGGATTTTTGCAAAAAGTTACGATTTTGAAAAATGCCACATTTATATCCACCAACATCAAGCGAGCTTTCTCAGAAAGTGTAATTTGTTTACGCTGCATAGTTATATTTTTATAAATTATTTTCAATCCACTGATGCTAAAGAAAAGGTAGAGGTTCACTTTTTGGCATAAATTTCAGCTTTAGGAAAACTAATTTGTTTTTCCCAACTAGAATTTAATAGGCAATGCAACAGGATAGCTGGTGACGAAAAAAACGTCGCTGATGTTTCTCTAGCATTTTCCAAGGTTGAGCTCAACTGAAGCCAGAACTGAATTTGTCAATGGTCTTTCTTTCTTTTTTCTTTCCCCGTGCTTCTCTTGTTTTCATCTTTTCTTATTCCTTAATTTTGGGGTTTTCTTCATTTTCCAGGCATCTTTTCATGTATCTTGTTCAGTTTAAGAAGTTGAGAGGGAGAGTATGTACGCACTGAAGGGGACATCAGTAAATGTTTGTTGCTAGTTGAAAGACCTATGCTGTCTGTCCTTGTCCCCAAGTGTTTTTACTCTTCACTGATTCTTGTAAACAAACGGTGAGGACCAAAACTGTAAATTGAATAACTTTGCGAAAAAAAAAAAAAAGAATGTTGGCCTAATATTTGGAATACTGTTTCAGCAATGTTTGTGTCTCTAGCAAATTTTCAGGCAAATCGGGGATTATGAAGAAAACACCAGAGCACCTTCTTAGGAATCGGGCGAAATCTAATCCGAACCCGAAGACACCTGTAGTAGTCCACTGGTAGGAAGGACGTAGACCCTCCAGAGTTCATTTGTAAGGGAAATCAATTAACATTCTTCCGCATTTACTTCATATTTATGTCGGTACATCTCTGTGGTTTATTTCGGACCGACGCTAAAACCGGGGATCATCTGCGAAGAAAATCCCGTGAAAAACAGAGTTTGTGTCCAAGAGGGGAGGGTTTTAACAAAAACAGTCCTAGCAAAAGCAAGACTTCCCAGTAATCAATGTGTTTCGGTTTTCCAGTACCGGCACACATCTATCCGTTCTTTTTCCCTTTTAACCGACCTTGTACCTTCGACACCAACGGATGTCTTTTGGCGACTTTCGGTCAAAACACCGTTGAAGCCTATGACTTATCTACGGGCCACGCGACCCAGCGATTGGTGTGGCCCACCCACCAGATGGTTGTGCCTGGCAGCCAGATGGAGAGCGGTCCAGCCTTCCTTGTTGGCGCGATCCACGCTGCGGGGGGCCCCCTTGTCCGAGCCTGCACGGTACTGAGTGTTGCGTTGCTGGGCCAACACCGCACCGGCGTCGTGCCAGCCTAAGACTGAAACACCCCGGGGTCAGGTCGCTCGCCGGGCGTCGAGGAGGGGCCTCGACGACGTGGAGAGCTCGGCCAGGTTGCTATTTCACTGTCCTTCGATCTTGGCGTAATGGCGGTGTGCGAGCGCAAATTAACTGCTTCGACGCATTGCCCGGGTAGGGCACCGGGCTTCGAAATAAAAGCAAAAAAATCTAACTGGCTCCAACTGCGCAGCACTAACAAACCGTGCGGGGCCATCCAGATGTGCAGGCAAGAAGCTGCTTACAGTTGTTCGGGGGGCGGGGCCGAAAGCATGCGCTCGACGTGGGCCTTAAATTTCGATTAGCCACACAGGCCAGCAGGCTCTTCCGAAGTGGTCCGTTTCGTCGACGATCCGAGTTCGACGAAATCAAACGGCCGGAACGGCTTTTTGGCGCGAGAAACAACTAATCGAGCTAGAATAAAAAAATCTCGGCAATGGCATAAACCGGAAAAAGAACGCGAACAGAACGGGACACTTTCACAATAATACATCTCAGACTGTACCTTGCCAAATTGTGCCGGTAGCATTACTTAACGGGAAAGAATAAAAATGTAAAATGGCGGAGTCGCACGGCTTGGAGCACAGCTTTGCGTAAGGTGCGAGAGCGAATGCGCGCCTCAACAATGACCCGGACGCTCCGCTTCCTTCTCCCAATGACAGGGATGCAGCCCATCAATGCCTCCCACCTAACAAGGACACAACGTCGGGCATTCCCTGTCCCCAGCTGGAGTGCGGTACAGACAGATCCAACGAGGGACTGCGTTCCTGGGCACGGTAAACAAACCAGGTGGAGCTGCACTCCAGGCACCATAGTTCGGCTGCGAATCGCGCCCTCACCAATCTAAACACAAGCCCCAGAACTCGTGTTCCTACCTAGAAAAGGTGTTTCCCTTGTTCTCTTTGCCCAGTCTACTGGCCAAACCCTCTTCGTCGGCGGCCTTGACCATGCGAGAACAAGAGTGTGCCCTGGTCTGACCCACCTGCGGCGGAGCGGAGGAGGACCTCGAGGTTGCGAGCCCGGCCCGCCATGGCCGCCTTGTGCAGTGGGGTGTCCCCAAGGCAGTCCACCGGGTGGAGGGAGGCACCCCTGAGGCAGAAGAGAAAGATGGAGACCGCTTGCGTTACAGGAACACGCGTGGGACGCCTTCCGCTCACGCTTTCGATACACTGCACCTTATGAAGCAGGCAATCGATGCAGAGACGTATTAATCTATTTCGGCCGAATCCTCATTATTCGAACCCTCGATAGATGAACTCCCACTAGGTGAACTCCTGACAGGCTAGGCAAACCTAGGCTAGGCAAGCCCCGGTGTGTGCAAGCCCCGGGTGTGCAAGCCCCGGGTGTGCAAGCCCCGGGTGTGCAAGCCCCGGGTGTGCAAGCCCCGGGTGTGCAAGCCCCGGGTGTGCAAGCCCCGGGTGTGCAAGCCCCGGGTGTAGCCCCGAGTGCAGCCCTGAGTGTGCAAGCCCCGAGAGTACCAGCCCCGAGAGTACCAGCCCCGAGTGTACAAGCCCCGAGAGTACAAGCCCCGAGAGTACAAGCCCCGAGTGTACAAGCCCCGAGTGTACAAGCCCCGAGTGTACAAGCCCCCGAGTGAGTACAAGCCCCGAGAGTACAAGCCCGCGAGAGTACAAGCCCCGAGAGTACAAGCCCCGAGAGTACAAGCCCCGAGTGTGCAAACCTGGTGCATGCAAACCTGGTGCATGCGAACCTGGTGCATGCAAACCTCGGTATGCAAACCTCGGGTATGCAAACCTCGGGTACGCAAACCTCGGGTATGTAAACCTGGGTATGCAAACCTAGGTGTATGCAGAACCTCAATGTATGCAAACCTCGAGTATGCAAACCTGTTTTCCAAGTCTAACCAAGCTCTGCTTTTTGCAACGAAAGTTCCAACAAACACAAATTATCTGTACGAACAACGAAAGACGAACCTACGAGAGAAGATAAGCCCTGAAAGAACACCCCCGAATTGAGAGAAAAATAAAATCCCAAAGATACGCAACCCTACTTATCAAGATGCGGCGCACGATGTCGGGGTGCTTTACCTGGCCAGCAGGAGCTCCAGCGTTGCCGTCCCGGGAGACACGGCCGCATAGTGGAGTGGCCGCCAACCCTGGGCGTCCTGCACCTCTACACAGGGCAGTGCACCGAGCAGCTCGGACAGGTAGCCGTGCTCCGCATTCACCGCTGCACAGTGCACTGGCGAGACCTGGTCCCCCAGATGCATGGGCGCATCAGCACGACTCTTGAACATCCGGATTTCAAAATGACAGCAATTACTACCTGCATATGTCTCCTGTCATACAACAAAGAGTAGCCACTAATAGATCTTAAGCTATACTAGCGTATTTACTCGAATACAAGTGGACCACGAATGTAGGTCAAAGCCTTTATATTAAACTCTGTCAAAAATTAAAAAAAAAATTAAAATAAAGATTGATTTTTTTTTTCCTTCTTTAAAGAACAGAGTGCGTTGGGCGCATCGCGAGTGGTGCCGGACGCAGACAGGCACAACACCCTACCGACGCAATTGACCGAATATCCAAGGGATGAGTGCGATCAGCGGCCACGGCGGGCTGCCCGCTGCTGCTGTTTCGGTTGTTTTCGTGCACTAAAAGCCCTCAAAACAAGAAGCAGCGCGTGCTACGCGCTGCTTCCACAGCTCCACGCGCTCGGTAGGGTCGCGAAACTTGATCACGAATGTAGACCGAAATTCTCTAGTCACGATTGTAGGTAGACTCTTCATTTTTAACATTTCAATAAAAAATAATAAAAAAGGTTGATTTATTTTTTATTTGAAAAGAAAAAAGGTTGATTCATTTTCGAATAGCTACGGTGGCCTCATCTCGCTTACCTCGTGGACACCGAGGGCCTTCTGGACCACCCCAGCCGGTCTGAACGGAGGCAGGGGTTCCCTGTTGTCCAGCAGAACCTGGCGGGTGCAAGACGTTCACCAGCTCAAGCAACGCCAACAAACTTCTCGTTCTCAACGCCGCAACGAGGCTCAATTCATCCACGACATCCGGCGGGATCGAAGCGACAAAAAGTCGCACCATCTGCATCTCGCCACTTCGTAGAATGCGTGGCCAGG
>JAZHYW010032579.1:0-31636 GCA_037355805.1 Ixodes ricinus
TATACGGAGCCAAGGTCGTTGTCAGGTTGGGTAAAAACTTGGCATAATACAAGACCAACCCCAGGAAGGATTTCAGCTCGTTCACCAACGTCGGTCTCGGCGCTACTGTGACTGTTTCGAGGTTGTCTCGTTGAGGGCGCAGACCCATGGCATCAATCTTGTGTACCAAAAACGACACTTGTTTCCCTCTGAACCTGCATTTCGCTTGGTTCAACTTGACGCCATTGTCTCGTAGCCGCTAAAACACCCGGCCGGAGTGTCGACGTATCGTTAGGATTTTTCTGCTACGATGATGTTGTCCATATAAACTTTAACCCATGGCAGGCCATGAAGAAGCGACTCAATGCAACGTTGAAACCGGGCCGGGGCTGACGCGATGCCGAAGGTTTGACGATTGTAGCGGTACAAACCTCGAGGCGTGTTCAGCACCGCCACATTCCGAGCCCCCACGTTGAGGGGCAGTCGATCATAATCGAGCGTGCTGAAAAGTTTTCTGACGCACAGCTTTGCAAAGACATCATCAATTTTCGGCAGTGGATAGTGCTCCAGGTGTGCAGCAGGCTGTACAGTTAGCTCGAAATCGCCACAGTCTTATCTCACTGTTCTTCTTTGCCACTAGCCCCACCAGTGTGGCCCACACCGAAATGTGAATCGGAGAGAGTATACTGTCCCGTACAGAACGGTTGAGTTCTGCAGATACCTTTTCACATAACGCGTATGGCACTGGACGCGCCTCACAGAAGCCGGGGAGGACAGCTTCTTTCTTCTATATCTTCACGGGTGGACCGTCACAGCAGCCCAACCTCTTCACATGTCCAAAAACTCTTCCAGCATATCGTGCGCTTGGGCATCTTTGCATAGCACGTTAACGTGGGGGGACATTCCCACTTCCAGCGGCGACACACCCGTGTAGTTCAATGCTTGAATCGTGCCATGGCCACAAGGCGAGGGTCCTTTGCAATCTACGACAACCAACACGCCCCTCACTATTCGTCTGGTTGTGCTGAACGCCCGTGGAAATTCTACCGAGCACCGGCAGAGGCCCCAGGAAGCAAGACAAGCGAAGGGGAGTCTCCTCCAACGCAGGCCACCACTTCCAGCGTCTCTTGAAAATGTTCTCGAGAATCGCGCTCACCGGCGATCCAATGTCCACAAACATGCGCAGCTTCCGACCTTCCCATGGCAGGTCCTTCTTGATCGGTCGCACGATATCTCTGTTCAGTGAGCAACGAGGGCGTGGAGCCATCTCCTCCCCGCTCTCGTCGTCGTTATCTAAATCTCTTAGCGCGTACGCTCCCTTTTCTTTTTAGAGTGCTACCCAACTCGCACACCCTGGCCAGGTGTCCCTTCTTGGCACACGTGTGAAATGCGGAGTTGTGATGCCGGCACTCGTCTGCCGCATGGTGGGTGTCACATCTCCGGCACAACTCGCGAGGATAGACTACAGAAAGTACCTTGTCTGGCAAATTGCCGATTTTTGTACCAACTTTGGACAAAATGAACACCACCACCTCCGTGTATGGAATCTCTTTTCCTCGTTGCTCGGGCATTCTTGCCGGCTGTCTCGGATGAAATTGCGAGTTCTTCCGCTTCTTCCAGGCTCAGTTCCTTTTGTGCGAGTAAGAAACGACATGCCTGGTCATTCCGGATGCCACGGACGATTCGGTCCCGCAACGTGCAATTTAAGGTCTCGCCAAAATTGCAATTTTTGGCAAGACTCCGCAGATCAACTTCGAATCCTGGAACCTCCTCCCCCTTCCTCTTGTTTTCGCATAAAAAACGCGTAGCTGGCAGCCATTTCTTTAACTTGGGGATCATAGTATTCTTCAAGGTAACTCGCAACTTTTCGTAGATCAGGCTGTTGACGGGCGTCGACTCGCAGCGCCCTTACAGGATGCCAATGATGTTGATGCCGAGGGACGATATCGGAAGGGCGCGGCACTTCCTCGGATTCGTAACACCAAGGCCTTCAAATAGGCCTCCGGGTATATCCGGCACGTGCTCCAGGTGCTCGTCGTTCCATCAAACTCAGAGGGGCGTGACGCCATCTCTGCTTGCTTCTCAATTTAACGTGGGGTTCCGTGGTGAATAAATCCATATCAGTAGTTGCCACTGAAGCACCATACAAGGGTGGTAGGACCGCAAAGGTTTTATTCTACATAAGCCGCCCGGTTTGCCATGGCTGGTTTGGTCACCCGAGACCTCGCAGCCCGCGCATGGGGCCAGAGCACCACGTCGTCGTCCAGCTCACTCGTGGAGCCCAAGGCATAGTCCTTCCTGCCTTCCCAGAGATCCTGATTATTAGCAGTTATGTACCTGTATGCCAGAATACGCCACAACTGTTTGCATGAGATCAAAGAAAAGGGATCCTCGTCTGAGTCTACGAGGAGCACCAGAGGAGAGCCATGCTCAGCACGTACAGGGGTCAGTTGATTTTTCTGGCCTAAAAGAGGTGCTGACCCAGCTGTCCAAGTACCCCATGCATATAACATTGCTCTAAGATTAGCCAGAGTGGCTGCAGATCTGAAATTGTCTCCTCTCCACCGGAGCCTGACGATAGTCTTTAAACGGACCCTAACGTAGCAGCTCAAAATAGCAAGCTTTGGAGAGGGCTCTACTTTGCAGTGTTCTTCATGTAAGTGGATGCCCACAGATTCTGTAAATATGAAATATGCAAGTGGTAAACAGGAGTGAAAGAGGCGGCTGGAATTCACTAAAAAAGAGCAGAAATTAGATGGATGCAACTGGTCAAAGCCAGGCTCTATTCAATTGTGTAGCAATATGTAAATTAAACTAAGAAAATATTAAAGTCTTTCAACCACCACTGAGTCTGACACACCCCAGTTTTCAAGAAAATTTCAATGCACTAGAGAGGTCACAACAAATTAGTCCCAGCACATGTGATGCACTGTGAAAGTAAAAAGAATGGCAAGCAGTCAAAAAAGCTTTTTGAAAGAGAAACATGTGCTTCATCTAAAAGTATGGATGAAAACTGCCTGTCACAGTTATCCCAAATAATAGGTCAGTGTCACATATTTGCAATTTTCTTCGACTTGTTAGAAATTAAGCATCATAGATGGTGTCAGAGACAAGTACATTTCATTAGACTGATGGTTCTAATGACAACGTTTGAGGGCCGCCAGAGATTCGAACAAACTCGACACATTAGGTGTTCAGACTAACTGTGCCACTAGAAAACCAGGGTGTCTAGCAAAATAGTATCTTGAAATTCCCTGACTTTTCCAGGTTTTCCCTGACAATATCAAGTGAAATTCCCTGACCACTGCAGAGGCATCCGCGCCCGCACAGGTGTGGCCCAGAAAGCATGAAGTGAGGTACTGCGCCTTCAACAGTGCCATTGGTAGTGTCGTCCTAATATTCGACAAGCACATCCATATGTTGCTTCTGAGTCACTTCGTTGAGAGACTCGTCAAACGAAACAACTACGAAATGCACACTGGCGAGGCTTGATAGCAGCTTATTCCGAAAGTAGGGAACAACACCATGGCAGACGGTATATCCTACCTTGTCCTTTGCTAACTGAAGTTTTGCAGCGACTTCCCACGCGGGGAAACATGAGAGGGACGACTGAGGCCGATGCTGCTGTAGAACAAAGGGATCCGTGAATCGCTATCGAGTTTAAGCACCAAATTATTTTGGCCTTTGTCACAGCGCTCTTCAGTAGAAAGCCGCTCATCAACACCTTCACACTTGTTGTGGCTCCTCAGGGGCACATGTGCGGTCTCCGCTACATCCGGCCGAAATGTTTGTTGCTGCCGCAAAAAATGACAGAAGTCCAGATTGGGAACGGATTGGCTGCGACTTCAAAGCAGCAAGGTGCTTTTTGCTCGATGCGTGACTGGAAACTGCCGTGTTTCCCATGTTGCTCAAGAAAACATTTTGCGGCACACTGAGCACTGCGAGGATCACTTTGCACGGGCTTAATACAACTTGCACATTCTGATATATTCAGATTCGTCCAGTCCGGACTAAACAAGCACTTTCTTGCCACCGACATCGTCAGCGAAGAGGCCACTTCCGGAAACACGACGCTCAACGACACACGTCAATAACCGAATGCATGGCCGCATGGCCGCCAGATGCGTACCACTGTGACGCGCACTTTCGGATACTTTCGGATCGGATTGGATTGAATTGCGGTCTGCAGCTTCCCCACTTGTTACTAAATCTAGTGGCTTTAACTGGATTTAGCCTACTGTCGTACCCTCAATCCAATCCAATCCAATGCGTGGCTTGGACTGAATTTGTCGGCTGTTCCCTGTGCATCGGGTAGCACACACTACATCGGCTGAGCAGAGCCCGCGTTCCGCTCTAAGCAGTATTGCCTATTTTGCTGCCCCCCAGTCGTCGAGCCTTTGCTCAGGAAAGTCAATGGCATTTCCGGCTCGTTTTTCCTGACTGGGCTTGCTTTTTGACAATTTCCCTGACAATTCCACGACAATTAAAATGTCCCTGACAATTCCCGGTTTTCCCGGTCGCTAGACACCCTGAAAACATACATTGTATAAGGTGAGTGATAAAATATACAAACAACAGGCGAGCTGGTGACAATTCATTTTTGAAAAACCTTGAGATTGAGGAAAACAGAAAAAGGGAACTCTGCGTATGGTGCCCCCTTTTTCTGTTTTCCTCACTTTTGAAGTTTTTTAAGATACTTTGTTAAAGCATTTTAATTAATTCAAAGGGCTGATTTATAGCCTCTTCCCTGTATCTTGTTCCACGACACATCACCACCTTTCCTTGATGTGTTTTAATGCACACTCCATAGTTCTGAACCGAGAACAGTGACACAACTTGCATGAGGCAGGTGCAGTCACAACTTACTGTTGAGATTGCCCTAGCATTTTTTGTGTGGACGGCGACTAGTCATGAGCACCAAGTGGGTTGACGTGTGGTTCTAACCCTTTGGGCACGTTCAACCTGCGTGGCCTGGTAACAGAAGAAGCGTTTCTCTCGGCCCTTGGTTCAAATGGAAACTGACATTACCGGCTGGGTGGCACCTGAGGTGGCTGCATATACGCAATCCTGAGCGGATGTGATGTGTGCCATGTTTTTATGCCTTCTGCGAGTAAGACAATCTCTCACTCGACGTCTTCGTTCTCAGAAGACCAACGACCTTGTCTAAGGCTTAGAGGAGGATTACAATATCAAGACACACTTTGGAAGGGTTAGGCTTACCAACCAATGGCAGAACGGCCCCAGAATTCTGACTTTGGTAATATAAAGACCTCTCCGCTGCCCTTTGTTTGCACTCCGTTTTTCGGTTCTTGCTACTGCCTATACCCCTGTAAATAAACTAGATTTTCAGTCTGCCTCTTTGTGTCCCACTTCCACTTCGGGCAACAAGACCACGGCAAATGGGGAAGGGACGTCAGTTTAAGCCCTGGGGCCTTCTGACGGGCGAAAGCAAACCGCACCTCAAAAAACACTTACAATCAATTCAACGTCTTCCTTCTTTATGACCACCTTTGCCAGTTCCTTTTGCCGGGCTGCCTTTTCTGCAGTTTCTTTTGAATGCCTGTCTCCAATCAGGGACATCGCCTGAAAAGCACACACCAAAGTTCATTAGTGATTGCTAGGTTACGTATAGATTGCACCCTTCTAGGCTGAGAAGTAGCATCAACTAATGCTCAAAGCGGTACACTGTTTAACCTTCAAGTGTTGGACCTTTACTTAAATGAGCACAATAATATTCGTTAGTGGTCCAATTTTTTTTTTTTTTCAATCATATTTGTTGGAAGGTATTGGAAGGTACGGAAAGCTTGGCTTCAAAAACCTAACAGGGATTTTACTAAGTGCAATGACAATAATGCTAATTTTCATGTGCTTAAAAACAACCAGCAGGTCATAACTTTTGTGCACAAATAAAAGCCGAATGATCACTGTAAGGGAGTTCCGAGTCCTGCCCCAGAGCATGTCCGTTTCACTGAACTTCTCAGGTGGTGTGAATGCCAGTTTCTATATTTAATCTCTCTCAACACGAGTTTGTGAAAAAACAACACTGCCACTGTCTTGGTTTTACTGAATCAAAACAACAAGAAACATCAATGGCCGGTCAGTCAAATCCTGCTGTCGCAACATTTAGTTGAGAGCCGCGTTTCACAGCTAAGCTCTGGCCCTACTAACAGGCTTTGGGGGAACCTAGAGCTCCAAAGCATACTGTTTAGCGCTCGACGAATCTACGGACATTTATCTGAACCACAAATCATCAGATCATGGTTCCGGTTAAACACCAACGAGCAGTCAGAAAGGAGGAAATTCTCCTTCAATTCCTCCTTTCCATTTCAGAAAGAGGGAGACCCTTGCCCTGTCTGCGGGGAGTAGCTCAGAGCACCGCTCCTGTGAAAAGAGGAGGAGGAAGTGTGCGAGAGGGAATGGAGAGAAGGAAACTGGGAACCTGTTTTGTTCCAGGCAGAAGACAGTTCTGTAAGTCAGTCTTAAACGAAAATACTTGTGGCGGTAACATCAAAATCTTTCTCAACAATGCTGAAAAGGGTTGATGTTCCGCTGCAGAAAGTTTGTTGTGGCTTCAACCGCCGATGCACCCACTATGGTCGCCAAGAAAGCAGGCCTTTTCCAGAGGTCTGCAAAGAAGGCTTTGTGGAGCGCCGCCTACGACATCTGTTTCAAGATAAATGTTGCTTTTCTGCGTGGTTTCGCTTGCTCCAGAAAGTCGGAGTGATTCGGATGCAGATAAAGATGCATCTATCGCCTTTTTGTATACAGCTGCGCAGTCGCACATGCTTGTTGAACTCCGGCAAGTGCACTTCGAAAATTGGAATTACTGACTGTTGTAAGCATGCTGCAGCTGTTGGAAATTATGTGAGTGCGGTCAATAATGAGACCTGCCCAGCCAAACCACAGCAATGAAGCAAGTAAAAAAAAAAAAAAAGCAGGACATGAACATGATTACTATTTACCTGTTAATAGGTAATCTGAGCAGGTTGAATAACAAAATCAACCATTAGTACATACCACAACAGCGTTAGGTGTTGGATACAAAAGCGATAATCTGAGCCTAATTGTAGCTAAATATAAAAAGCTTTTTGTGTGTGATTTTTTTTCTTCCTTTTTTGCTGTTTAGGGAGTTATACTCAATATAATTCAAACCCATGCACAGGAAAAGGGCTTCATATTACTTCTCTTCCTCTGCTAGAAACGTAATGAACTCTGATGTTTATTTAAAATATTAAATCATTTAACTCCGAGATTCAGGTATATTCTAGTGTCTAAATAGTTGCCATTTCCAAAGCTCCTTTGAAAGTAATTATGCCTGATGTACGGTAAGTTCTACATCCTTTTACTAAAATATATTAAAAAAGCCTAGCAAATAGCCACTAGTGGCAATTTCTTTTAAACAATGCATACAAGTCAGTGCACAATATAAACTACAATTCACTGTCTCATTTGATCTCTGGCGTCTTTTTACACTTTTACACGTCTTCTAATGTAAGCATCAAAAAACAATGTTGGTGGGTGGGCTTGGTTCTCATTGTTTTAATTGGGTTGCTTCATACTCCGGTTTATTTTGTCGGTGGCCACGGGTAAACTCGAGATCTATTAAGGTGGCAATTAAGCGCGTATTAGCACTACTAATTCATACAAAATGACGAAGAAACTGTAATTTACCCTGCCCTTGGCACAGTTAGTTCATGCTTCTTGGCTATTCGTCAAAAACCACCTCTCAGAAAATTAGTAAAACTTCACAGCAGAAATACCTGGTGCCCTGTCCCTTATCCTTTGGCATATCGTTTTCTAAAGCCGGTGGCTGATGCGACAAGCTGTATCGGACTCTTGCATTGCCTGCTCCAAACTAGTATGGGCATGCCTCGCCAGGGAGAGGAGTGGCACTGCGTAACCGTTGCAAAACTTCAGCCAAACAGCCCCATACTCCATATACCCCTACCACGACAGGGTGGCAGAAGCTACTTGCTTGTTGGACTAGTCACATGTCTATTGTTCGCCACATCGTTACACCATTTTCCATATCCATGGCAAGGAGGGGTCAGGTTATAAAGTGTAGTCTACTGAATGGTCCGGCAAACATGTAGCTCCCACAGTCCTGTCAGCTCTGAAGTGAACATAGCACATAAATGCATTCCAGCGTAGCTGTGCTCTCATCGATTATCTGAGCCATGCAGCAGGCTCGGGACTTGCGATGTTTGCCTCCATTGGATGCCCACAACATGACATTGGGGAAGCGGAAACAAATCCCAGCTCTTCGCTCATTTTACGCTCATATGACGTTTCCACGAAGCGACCAAACTGAACGAAGACAATACAGTGAAACCCGTTTATAACAAACAGCAGGAAACGCTACGATCAGTTCGATATAGCAAGTAGTTCGCTATAGCAAATCCATCCTTTTTTCTCCAATTTTTTCTCTTTTATATATAATGGTGCCAACTTGATCGCTGACTAACCCTTTATTACCAAGAGGTCCCTTCAACAGTTTTCTTTGAAAACTTTGGGACCCGTCTGAATAGGTGTAATTAACTAACACCTTGTTTACAAACAAAAACACGTTTTCACTTGACATTTACAACGAACTTTCACGATGCGTTTGTTGTAAGGCGAGAGCTTCCCTTTCTCTCTGATCTCTTCGCTTCCACCTTATAACAAAGCGCCAAAAAAGTGTTGTTTTTCTGTGTTTTCTTTTTGTTGTTTTGCATGCGTGCAGATTTTTTTTTTTCTCATCTGCCCTTCTTAATTATTTCTCTTCGTAGGCAACTGCTTTGGGATGAAGGTTTTCTTTTTGTGTGTGTGTGTGTCGTGCAGTGTTTTTTTTTTAGCTTTCTCCCCTTCTGAATCACTGTTCTTCATCAATTTTGTTCGCTGTGTGCGTTTTTGGAATTTTCTTTCTTTCCTAGATTATTTTTTAGGTGAAGGGACCGACTAGAAGACGATTGTTTGCACATTTTTGGAAGCCTTCCCGGGGGGAAAAGTTCGATATAGCCAATATGTAGTTCGTTATAAAAAGTACTTTTTACATGCATTTTTATTTAAATTCTCCGTGAGTTCGATCTTGAGAATAATTCGCTGTACGTGGGTTCGTTCTAAACGGGTTTCACTGTATGTCTCTGGGCTAAAACTCTCACTGAAGCCGTGACAACAAGTTTTGTATTGTTGGAACTTAAAAGCATTAGAGTAGCAGCCAATGTTTCATTAAGCAGGGTCTGTGCAGGAGTTATTTCTACAGCTTGGCATCGGTGGGGAGAGTCGTCATCAAGCTGACACGGAAGGGGTTATATGGCAAATTGCGAAGGGGAGGGAGGAAAAGCAAAATGGAAGTGAAGACGTTCTCTGCCTAAGTATGGGGATGCTGGACACTGCCAACTGGGGGGCTATGTTCGCCAAATGTTTAAATTCTCCAAAAGAAACGGAAGTGGCGATATCGCGTCTGATTGGTTAGAGGCTCAAATGACGAAAGTTTCCTCTTTCATCATTTGAGGCTCTAGCGAATCAGATGCGATATCGTCAGTTCCGTCACTTCCGTTTCTTTTAGGAGAAACGAAACATTTGTCGAACATAGCCCTCTTGGAAGTGGCTTTTGTTCCTGTCTAACCCAATTTGACATCAAAACTTATGTGTGGTCTTTCTTGTGCCAGGGGCCACATAAAATTGCCTCGCAGGCCACAAGCGGCCCCCGGGCCGTGGGCTGCCGTCCCCTAATATACAGAAAAAAGATGTTATCCAAGGAGAGGCATCTTCATCTTCCTGTGTCTTGGGAGTGTCGGAGTGGGTGTTACAAAGGAGGGAGAAAAAGCGTAAACCTAAAACACCTCCACATTAGTAGTAGTTCAATGTTCTTGTGTTTTTCCGGCCCACTAAGTGGATGCCTCAGCACGCACAAGGAGGAAAACGAAAATATTGCTTCTTGTCACTTTCTCATTAACCTGCATGTGCATTCTTAGCACAAACTCTCTAGACAAAGGTTAAATAGAGGCTAGATGATTCATTGCACTTTCGAAGAGGATGTGCGCTTCTTAGAGGTTATTAAAAGTACACAAGACACTGTAGAGAAAAAAAGCAGACGAAATACGCTGTATGATGTCGTCATTTCTGCCAAGTGTCGTGCGGGTTTCCACCCGTAATCACTAAACGTCCCATTCAGCCCCTTTTCTCGGATACGTTATTGTCTCATTATTTTGCTACAACATCCATCAATTTTGGGTTATACAGATAACGGTTTTCAGCAGCCCACCAGCCAGGGGCTATGTTGCGCTTTTTGGATTCCCAGGAGACTAGGGAGAGGGAAGTGACGTCAACAACGCAGCAAATGCAGATTGGATGTTGATTTTGTTTTCTTACTGTCAACATCCAATCTGCGTTTGCTCCTGAGTGCGATCTCACGTTGACTTCCCTCTTCCAAGTCTCCTGGGAGTCCAAAAAGCGCGACATAGCACCCCAGGTCTGCATACAGCATCGGCAAACGCCGAGTTACCCTCACAAAATGCGAGAGCGTCGGTCTACACAGCGGCACGCTCACAGTCACTACATAGACTACAAAGGACGATTCAAGCAATTAGAAAGCAAGATTTTACGTACACACATGATGTCTTGGGAGCGAATTTCTTTGTCCTCGGCATAATCCGTGACTTTCTCCAGGTCAGCGGCGCCGCTATCATGCTTGGCGACCTTTTTCAGGGGCTTCTGCTCCTCGTCTCCCGCGGCGTCCTCGATGTCGTCCGACATTCTTCTATTTAGAAACGTCCTATATTTACGACAAGCGTGGAACGATCAATACACTTGGTCAAGTTAGACCCACGAAACACGCAAAACTTCGAGACGAGATCCCTGACAAGCGCGTGCTCCTTCACCGTCCTCCACACGCTGCGCTTCAGAACGCCGCCATAATGTATTTCCTCTTGATGCTACCTTTGTGGACCCTAGCGGCATAAAAGTGAACCACGTAAGTGAAAGAATGTCTTTTTAAAATACTTTGTCTTAGAACCAAACAAACTAGATATAGTTAATAGAAAACATTAAACTGTGTGTATTATACAGCACAAACAAGTGGTAAACACAGCCGACAAAAACTGGTCGGTGCGCCGCCACCATTGGTCCGCGACCAACGAGTCCGCGACCAACGTTTGCTCGGCGCGTTCGGCCATTGGTTCGGCGCGGTTTTCAAATGAGTGCTTTTATTTCCGCCAGTTCTGCACACCGTACCTCCGTACTATGAATCCTATACGACTGTTACTACTGTGCTGTTATGGGCTTGGGTAGAAGACGACGATGAGGGGAGAGAATAAAAAGATGGCGTTAAGATAGGAGGCTACCGGGAGTACTCTGGAGTCTGTTTCTTTTATAGAGGCTGGCGGTAATCTGTCTGCGGCAATCAGCGCTTTTCCTGGAAAGTGTTTCATCACATATGAAAATCTCATCATTCTCATCTTCATTCTTTGAAATCGAACCGTGGTGTCCGCCAGGTTCTTCGACGTGAAGATCAGCACAAGCGGCTTGCGGTCAGTTTCAATTAGGGGTGTCGCGAACCGGCCGAGGTTCGAGTTCGACCAGGTTCGACTTTTTCGAACTTTTAATGGAATGTTCGACGAACCTTCTATTGAGGTTCGACTCGTGTGCGCATGCGCGACAGGCTGGCCAGTTGACTTCGGATTGGATGGTGATGGCTAAGGGCATAGGTCGGCATTTTAGAGCCCCTTCATTCACCATCACATCACGAACAAAATCACGTCTCCAAATTCATTCGCATTCACGTCACAAGGGACTCCGACCTCCCGAAGTCACGGCCCTTCACATCCCGGCGTTCAACCGTGCCAAAACTTCATCCCCTTCACATCGCGGCTTTCAAACTCCGCCGAGAATTCATCCCCTTCACATCACGGCGTTCAACCGTGCCAAGAATTCATCCCCATCACATCACTGCCGCTTCCGAATTCACGAAGTCATTCACCATCACATCACCAATTCACATAGTCATTCACCATCACCACGAATTCATCGGAATTCACCATCGTGAATTCATCGGAATTCACCATCGTGAATTCATCGGAATTCACCATCACTTCACGAATTCATTCGAATTCACCATCACATCATGAATTCATCCCAATTCACCATCACATCATGAATTCATCCGAATTCACTATCACATCGTGAATTCATCCGAATTCACCATCGCATCATGAATTCATCCCAATTCACCAGAACTTCACGAAGTTATTCACCATCACGGTCAACACGAATTCACCATCACATCATGAATTCCGCATAATTCACGAAGTCATTCAGGTTCATTCTGACTAAATTCGACTTCACGGCTGGTAGCCCTTCACGAGTTCGCAGTTCTTGCGGAATAGGACTGTGGCGCCTTTTTGTGTCAGCAACTTGAAACTAGGACCTGACTCCGTCCGGGAAGTGGGGTATTTCGAGTGCGCGAAACGCAAAGGCACATTGATAGAGCGCCAACCCAGCCAATGCCGCGCTGCTATCGTGTCACGTGAATGTGCTCCGTGCGCCGCCGCGCGGAACCGGCAGGTCATATATGAGGTCTCGGCGCCGGATTAGGTGCGCCTGCTCGTGACGGCGGCTTCGTCTCTTTTGAAACGATATATGGCTGCGCCGCGTGCACGAAGCGCCGCCTGCTCCTGCTGGCGCCCGCCGCCTTGGCGCCGGCTCACTGCCCCCTCGTCGTATGTGAGAGTAGCGAGTTTTAGTAGACAATAGGGAGTTTTCGTAGATCGTTTTTCGCCGTCCCGCAACGCCCTCCGCAACCCGCTACGGTACCCAGAACTCTACAGCCAAGGCCGTCGGCGCGCAGGCGCAGTAGCGGCTTCTTCATTGCGGAGGGCTTAGCGGAGGGGGAAACGCGGTCTACGAAAACTTCTTCATGTTTCCCCTTCCGCTACCCGGAACTCTACAGCCAAGGCCATCGGCGCGCAGGCGTAGTGGTAGTTTCTTCGTAGCGAAGGGTTAGCGGAGGGGGAAACACGGTCTACTAAAACCCTAAAACTCCCTAGTAAGAGAGGAGGGCCGGAGAGCGCGGCCGGACCGACTGGAAAGTGTTTGCGCTGCAAGAAGGCGGGAGGGGGCGCTGTTCGCTTTTATTGGTGCCCGCCACGCCAACTGCCTTCGTTCGCGAAGCTCACCAGAGTCCAGACTCCGCGAAGCGCTGTTGTGGTAGTGTTGTCAAAAGAAGGTTTCGTATGTATGCCGTTTCCGCTGTCCCGCAACGCTCTCCGCAACCAGCTACGCTAGCCGGAACTCTACAGTCAAGGCCATCGGCGCGCCGGCGCAGTAGTGGCTGCTTCGTTGCAGAGGGCTTAGCGGAGGGGAAAAAGCAGTCTACGAACTCCCTAAAGGTAGGAAGCTCGCGTTGGAGGCGGAGAGACTGAGGAACGTCCCTGACTTTTTGTCCTGTCCGTTACTATAAACCGTTTGATAAATGCGTCTCAGGGGCGCGTTGATTGGTGCTTTCGTAAGTTTCGCGTGTCTTCTGGCATGCCGCAGCGGTGCGAATGCGCGGCGCGCTGGCTGGTCTTGTGTGATCGAGCACGTTCGGATTGTGATTTTGAAACGGTGACTGTCATGCACATCTGTCTTCGTGCAGGCTAGTGTTGGCGGAGTTTAGTGGCACTTATCAAGGGTAGATGGAAGAGTTTTAAAATCATCGAGAGTACTTGGAAACGTTGTTTTTTTGTGTTTTTTTGTCTTCCAATGGTAGTCTCACGTGATTGGGTTGTTCGGGTTCTCGGTATGCTTGTTTTCGGTGTGCCTGTATACGCATGCTTGTTTCTGTGAATGACCCTCGTGCCTTGTGTGCATGCGCACTTGTTATATTTGTCCTATGAGGCTATGACACCTTATATCTCTCTGACGAAACTCGGTATAAAACGCAATCTGTGGGCATCTATGCATACTGAAGTGACATTAAAGTGAAAATGAAGCACTTTTCTTTGCTAAATATCCTGGTTTAATTCAGGACCGTACCCAAAGTGGGCAAAACAAAATCTGCAGCCAATCTTCAAAAATAGTTGGGGCAATTATTTTTGAATGCCCGAAGACATCAGCAAATTCTCTTTATATATAAACATCGTGAGCACAAGCCCCTCCTCCCTCGACGAAGGTTATTTGGTATTGCCCTGATGCCCACAATCCCAGATTGGGGTACTTAGTGGATGGTTAAAGGAAAATGGTAAACATATACCAGCCCGCCTGTGCCATCAGTCTTATCGTTAACTCCGTTATCAGTCGTCGAGATCGTGACTTCTCTCAGCTGTAGATTAGCGATAAGTGCAAAACAGCTTTTGGCGTGGCACATTGGGCATGATCGAATCAGTAATTTCTTTCTCCGACTAACTGGCTACGGAAACCAAAATTTTAAGACTAATACGTCAGATCTTATTTTTGAAAGTTGATTGTTATAATTGCGTTTCTGCTAGTTCGCCCAAGTCTCACTATGCCGCATCTATTTAGTAAAGTCAAAACCTGGTATCAATTTACTGTAACGGGCCTTTTAACCTAATCTACTCTGCTTCGCTTACAAACAAGCACGTGCTTGCTGCACACACCAGGTTCGAGCTCCGCCCGTGTGCAAGAGCGTGGCGCTCGAACTTTTGTAGGCGAGGCGCCTGTGCATGCAGCGAGCCTTGGACCTAAAACAGGGTGCTTGAAATCGTGTCTTTGTTGCACTTAATTGTGCCAAAAAGTTACAGGAGCATATGAAATCCTATTGGAGATATAGGGAAAACATTGTTCAAGTAGCAAGACATTTTGACACATTTGATTTTGTTTCGTTTAATTCACAAAGACGAACACTCAGAAAAAAATAATAATAAATTACATGAACCGATAACATGACTTTAAAACAGTGACGTTCATATTCGACTCTTAATTCTATTTTTGATTAGCTCTCACGTTCTCAGCCACCATTACCATCTGTTCTACTGTTTGCGGGTTCAGGGACGCTCTCCGCGCTCTTTGAAGGGAACCGGACGTAGAAAACAGCCTTTCTACTGCTCCAGAAGATGCGGGAATGCCCATGCAAACTGCTGCCAACTGAGCGAGCTTCGGATAGTTTGTCTCATTTTTTTTCCAGAATTGCAGGGTTTCCTCGTTTGAATATCCAGTTTTTAGATAAGCATCTAGCTCAGACTCCTGTCCAACCGTCTGAACTGGGCTAATGAGGTCCAAAACCTCATACATGTCATGAGCATCCCAAAGCGGTGGAGCAGTAAGAGCAGCTCTTGATTGCGTGCCGCTGGCGCTGGTGGACGCAACAGGTTGAGGTACAGTGGCGACACCGGGATCCTAAGAAAGGGGGAAAATAAAGTTCCAGCAAGGCTGCACACACAAAAGTTTTCAACACGCTTTAAACATGTTGTTTTCAACATGCAGCTGGGTTTCTTATGTCGCATGTTTCCTGTAAATCTGACTTGGTCAAAAATAAAATTGTCTACGTCGCTCCAGGAAGGCTAGCATTACTCACATTTAGCATTTTTACAGGCAGCTGTATCGATCAAAGCAGTGGACGGCACCGCCGCTCCAGGTCGGAACACTAAACGGACACCTAATTTGGAAGCTTCCTACCTTTACATCACTGTTGAGTCATTGATCGAGACTGCAAAGTTTTCTTGAGTAGGTTACGTTTTCAATATAGTTCGTGTTCTAGTACGGCTCGTCACTCACTATTGTACATGTTACTGAAACCATTTTTTTTTTTAGACTTACAATTGCTCGCTGTTATTTGGGCCACGAAAGTCACTGGGCACTACTTCAAAGAGAAATGGTTACTCTTTCGAATACTTTCCGAAGCCAATCGAGTATTCCTGTTTCATGCGCTGAATATGACCGAAAGATGTGGCTTCCAAATCCAAGTACCACTTAGAGGCAAGGATTCGTCCTTTTTGTTTTCTTTTCTTAGTTTCTTAGTCACGTTTATTTGGCTCGGGCGCTTTTTCGACTGCAATAACATAAAAGCATGCAACAACTCACTGCACAGAGTAGAAAAGATGCGAACATATGATACCTTTTGTAAATCGTTGAGCAGCTTGTTCACAGCTCCCACCGCATCTGCCTCTGTTGGCTTGTGTAGACCTTCCGCGAGCGTTGTCTGGAAGATTCTCAGCTTTTGCCTTGGGTTGAGCACGCTTGCTGCGATGAGGAGTTCGTCATCTAAAAGAGGCTTGAACCTTTCGTTCAACTGCTTGAGAAGCTCAGCTTGAAGTTCGAGGAAACTAGAAAAAAAAAGTTAAATATATTAGTGTTTTTTTTTTTTTTGCGCGTGGTTGAACATATTAAGGAGACTTTGATCTTTGTAATTAAAAGAGCTTTGCGTGAAGCGAATATTTCCGAACCTCTCCCATGCTGATCGTCCAGTAAAGGCCAGGAGCGTGAACCCAACGCTTTGAAGCTTTACACTTGAAAGCAAAATGATTGCACTGGCTCCCAGTCGTTCATTGGTGAACATAATCGATAGGGAACATAAATTGCATTCTGTAGCGGTTTAGGCTGTTGCTTCTTTGTGAGTAAAACATGGAATTACTTTGAACAGCCTTTTGAACGTGCAGTACACTCAGTGTTATTTAGTTGTTTGTAAATAGCCAAGCACGCGCGGAACGGGTAAAATCATGTCCCCCGCCTCTCAGGTTTTTATGGATCTTTTTTACTATCTTGCTGGGATTACTCTCGGCACTACGTGGGATGATCCCGCATTAATCTATCCCACAAGACTAATCAGTATCCCGAAAGCCTTGAGTGTTGGCTTTGTTTGAGCGGCTGAGATACTGCCAGCTTTAAAGGGACTGTAGCACTTTGGGAAGAAAAAACAGAAAAAGTTAAATGGTGTATTTTAGCGTAGTTTTTTTCCGCGTAACCAAATATTAGAACCGTTTGCAGCACAATAATCACTAAACCCAAGAAGAAAAAAAAAACCAAAAAGAGCTGCCGATCGCCGCCACCTTGCTGGACGAGCCGTAGCGTCATAAAAGGAGTCCCGGTTTCGGAACGCCATTGACACCATCGCTTGTGTTTCTCAAGCATGGAGGGCGGGATCGCGATGAACTCTGCGGTAGGACGTGCCTTGACGCCTCTCGACGTCATCCCGTACGTTGCCAATCAAGCAGCGACATTACACCATACCCCGGCCAACCAAGCAACGACGAAAGCGCAATGCCGCGATGCACTTTCTGCACCTGATTGCATAACCCGGTGTTGTACTCCGTGACGCTGCAGCCAGCCTTGGTAAGAACCTCTCTCGTAACGTCATGTTTTCTCTCTCCTTTCCTACTTACACCTGCCGCCAAAAAGAGGCATGGTTTTAACCTCTTTGAACAGTAATTTGAAGGCATCGTTTAAGCTAATCCGTTAAACAAAAAGTGAAAAGTACGATATTAGTGATGCTGGAGAGCTAATACACGCGAAGAAAGTGTATTTGATCCCATTTAAAACCCAGCTTTCCGTTCTGTATCAAAGGCACGTATATAGTACTTCAAAGCTGAGCGCAGAAACCCCGCGTAGCGAACCAGGAGCTCCTTTTATTTGCCTGCGAGCTCGAGATCAAGATTTGCAAACAAGCAACTATAGGCATTGAAATATCACATACGCACCCGCGCTACAGGTCGGACTATACTTGAGCCTTTATTTTCTCACTTCCAGAACGTGTCGTCTGGATTTGGGCCTGAACACATGCATACTCAGCGCATATACTGATGTAACCATATTGTTCGATGTAAGACGCCCACGTCAACACAGTAGTTCGCAACGTACACGTTACGTGTTAGCCGGACGCGGCATCAGCGCTTTCTTGTGTTTTGTTTTCCCCGATGATTCCTATGCACTACATACCGTAAACGATCTATTTTTCGCAGAGCTCAATATTTCGCGATTTCGGTGAAAGCTCAAGCTTTGGAATTATTCGAGAGTGTTCATTTTCGCCAGGCGGTAGAATCTCAATGACGAAAATATTTTGTGGGCAGTAGATAAATTGTGATAAATATATATCTTACTTTTCAGCCGGGTAATGCTTGATCTGAAGGTAGCAAGTGCTAACGCACAGGTGCACGATAGCGGATGTGATGCCGTCCCCTTGCAGCTTGTCCGTAGCGTCGCCGAGGGGTTTGAGTAGGCCCTGCAGCTCAGCCAGGCGTGGCAGGGTGAATACAGGAGGCATGGCGTCGATACGCCTGGTCCGGGTTGTGTCGTTGTATTCCTGAACAAGCCGCTCGACCGCGTCGAAGACGTCCACCTGAAAGATCAACCGTTGCTCAACAGGCCACATAATAATGTTCCACAAAATGTCTAGCGCTTTGAACAGCCTTTCACTTCGTAAACCATGTCAGTGCCGAGTCATAATTTATCGGGATATATATACTTTCAATATACCGCATGATGTTTACACCATATGCACGCTGTTAGAATTAGTCCTGCATTTACTAAAAAACAACGCATATAATGTTTCGCTGTCTTTCATCAAGGCAGTGCTTGTTAAATAATTTCTTTTTCGCTTTTATTAACCTTAAAGTACCTCTTTTGTAAATTTATTTCAAGTAAGAGTACCATTTGCAAATCAATTTCAGGATTAAAATTGATTTTCGTTTTGTTGTGTTGCGCGCTGTACATTTATTTATAAATCGATACATTATTACCAAACTTCTTTGTATGCTAAAGAATCAAGATATGTCAACAGCATTGAAGTTTACCCTGGTTTGAGGTTATATGCTACGGAATAGCGGCAGAAAATTTGGCTTTAAACACCTTCGTTCTCGGCCTTCACAGTGCTCAATGTCTGATTAGTTTCTGGCTGACAAGAATAGGTAAGCTCAGATACAAAATGCCGAGGGCGCACCACCTCGGCTTTTACCAATCAAAATCAACACTCTATAAAAAAGTCTCGTGCGTCTACTTTCACGCACATCATTCGGAGAGCCAATCACGGCAACTTACGGAGGCAGCTCAGCGAATGAGGATGCCGAAACATATGTTTAGACCAAAAAACGCAGTCTGAGCTGTGACATTAAGCAATACAAAACGTCACGCTTGCATTGCTTAATGTCACAGCTCAGACTGCGTTTTTGGTCTAAACAGATGTTTCGGCATCGTCATTCGCTGAGCTGCCTCCGTACGTTGCGCCGATTGGCTCTCCGAGTGATGTGCGTGAAGTAGACGCACAGACTTTTTTAGAGTGAAACGTAAAACTTGAATGCGCGCTTAGCATTAAAACCCTGTAGCCGCCAGTCATTTTTAGCAAAAAAGTCTCGTGCCACTAAAAAGAACTGTCATCATTTGGTGTACTTCCATCAATGGAGCACTCAGTCGAGTCCAGGTCTTCATCATCACTTGGCAACAGCCATTCGTCATCGCTTTACTCAGATTCAGGCGGAAGAACTTTTCGCTTGAATCACGCAAGTGCAAGAGGGCCCACGTGGAAATGCCGCCGTTTTTAAAACTGTGCGTTGCTTCCCTTCTGCCGGACATTCTGCTACTTTTGGTCAATGCGGAACAAACACAAGCTAGAAAACTTCGAGAATACGCTCGATAGCTCGATAACCCAGAAAATTATTTTCTCGCAAAACAATTAAGCAAAACAGTATGTTTTTGCTCATAAAGTGTCATGACGAGTTATCTCGTTATGGAAGATCAGGCCTGGTGTCGCCATGACGCGGTATCTCGTTATCGGCAGTAAAGGGTTAATCATTGCGAGTGTTGAAACTAATGGGAAGAAAAGGGCCGTCACAATATCTAAACAATCACGTTCCGCCACCGTTTATATGCCTTCGCGCCAGCGCCCTAGGTGTTTAGTTTTAGGTGGCTTGCAGGGCCAGAGTCTAGGCGGCAGGAACGAGAGTTATTTTTTACGTCGCTTTCCCCCTTTTTTTTCCCCGACGGTGACTAAGTGACAACTGGCCGCACAACCTCTCTCTCTGTCTCTCTCTCCAACATGGAATACGTCGAGAGCAGACCGGAACGAGGAAGCACCTATATTTTGAAATACGATCTGTGGAGTGACTGTTTCACGTAGATCGTGAGATGGGACCTCTGGTGTGGCTGTTTATGTCACGTTTAGCACATTCCGTATGTCGTAGTGACCGATCATCTAAATGAAAGCGGTATACGTTTTGGTGCGAAAAGTTACATTATCATACTGAATAACGAAGCTCGACTGTGACCTCCTCACAATATATATATAGTTCTGCCGAATAAAACGTGGCGGTCCTGCGGCTATGTGCGAGAAGTGACTGAGGTGTCCATTTAAAACATTTATTTTAATATATTTCAAATTTACTACGTAAAGTATTGTAGCACAACGTGTTTTTTTATGGGTATGTATCATACATATGCACTGTCTTTTTATACTTTTGGGGCAGTTAAAAGTGATCAACAGGTATTTCCGAGCCAAATTTGATGTATCCATTTAGTGAATATAACAGACAACGTAAATAGTCGCCCTCAAAATGACTGCTCATAAAATGAATATGAACTTGCATACCTGTGTAAGGCGCTTCAATGCCGCCAAGATGGAATTCCATCGCGTCCCTGTAGATGGGACCAGATCTCTCTTGCAGAGTTCTTTCAGTCGTCCCGTCCACAAGGGTGACCGTCTGAACATGTTGATGACCCGGTTGACCACGTCCAGCAGCTCCTTTGAGGCTTGATCACCACGGATAGCGCCGTTTACCGCTAGCTGCAGAGTGTGCGCAGCACACCTTATTCGATGGCATGGGTTGAGTGCGGTCGGCAGATCAGGCTCCACGCTGGAGCAGTCCTCTGGGCCAGCTTCTTCCTC
This sequence comes from Ixodes ricinus, assembly GCA_037355805.1. Classification (NCBI taxonomy): domain Eukaryota; kingdom Metazoa; phylum Arthropoda; class Arachnida; order Ixodida; family Ixodidae; genus Ixodes; species Ixodes ricinus. The sequence goes on from JAZHYW010032579.1 coordinate 20,768, forward strand.
TTCAGAGATCTCTGGGTCCGCAGCATTTACGTGCCATTTCTCTTCCATTATCATTGCCATATTAAACGCTTTCCCCATGTTGGAAGCGTTGTCCGCAACAACGCACCCTATCTGTTCCAGCTGGATGCCGCGCTCAATGAGCTCCTGCTCGAATGCCTCACGAATGTGATCCCCGGTGTGAGACCCCGGGAAATGCTTAAAAGCTAGTGTATACGTTTTTAACTCCCACTTCGAAACGAACTGCACTTTGATCCCGAGTATGGAATCTCTAGTCCTACTGGACCATAAGTCGACAATGAAGTGCAGTGATCTCTTTGGGCACTGAGCGAGATCAGCTGCCAACGAAGGTAGGGCACACTTTTTCGCGAGGTCCTCAAGAACGCGACCTATGGTCCGGGGGGACACAACGTTAACTTCGGGCTTCAAGAATTCCATTAGACGGTTGAATCCAAGTCCCCTTGTGAACGACAAAGGAAGGCCGTCGACGGCGATCATCTCCGCAAGGAGTCTGTTGAAGTCCCTCTGGAAAGCGTCCGAAGGGGCCAGCTTCTTCTTAAGTTGGTGTTGCAGCTTGAATACAGCAACAGCACTGTCTAAAGTTTTCTGCTTCTTCCTCTGCGATTCATCGTACGCCTCCTTGTGAACCAGCTAGTAGCAAAGAGAGTAAAGTCATATTAGTAGCCAGTGTGCATGGCGGATGCCTGATCACTCATTAGTCACACGATTTCATCAACCTTCTCTATCATCCCTTTTCTCGCTTCCCCCTCTCCCCCTTTCCGCAGCGCCTAATAAAGATATTTGTGTTGAGACTCCGAAAGATGTGCTGTTCTGTCCGTTCCTGTTCTTATTCTTTGTTTTATTTAACTCGATATGATGATGTGGGCGACGGCGATCTCATCGGAGTCAGACGCAATTTCACACTCACAAGCTGCAACATTCCGCAAGTTGTCTCCGCTTGTAATTTAACCAATAAATGAAGTTTGACCTAAAGACTACAAAGTTTCTCGCATACAATTTAAGCATCATTAAGGAGTCGCGTGATAATAAGTGTTAACAAATGTAAACTTAATGAAATATGTACTTACATTCAGATGTCTCTTGAAGTTTGTTGTCTGCTTCTGAACTCCTTTTTTTTCTTCTTGACAGTGACGGCAGAGAAGTATAGTCTTGGCGCGATCCCTGCTACTACCGACATAATCAAAATGGTCCTTCAACTCGTCAGGAACCTTGAATCCGGGAATCTTAAAAAGATCTTCAGATGCCTCCTGTCCGCGTCCCGCCATGTCGTCAACTTCGCTCATACACACCAAACATGGCTCAACCTCGGATTTATATAGGATTGGAGGGGAGGGGGGGGGGGGGCGAGCACGCATCAGCGTAAGCGTTTGGCTGGAGTTCGTGTTCTCCGGTGATGGGGAGGAGGGGCTCTTTTGTTAACACTCGGCCGGCTTGAACAATGCAGCATGCACATGCCCAGCTCAGCACAAAAGCCGAAGTGGGTCAAGCTCGCATTCTCTGATGACTGCTTTCGGGAGAGATCCGGCACTTAGCGTCACTTCGTTTACTGTTAGTATTTTTACATTACACTTTGTGGACAAGCCCACAAGGTCTGTGAGCAAGTGCACAGGCCTTGTGTTGAGTAAACACCGAGTGTGGGGAAAACAAACGGGTAAGAGCGCCCCCTATAGTTCGATTTCCTGCCCAACTATACCGTTCCTAAACTGTCGGCTATAAAAATAACGACACTTTGTGTACAACAGGTGACGTGTCGCTGTTGGGTGGTATTTTGTTTTTGTTTTGTTTTTATTTTCGCGGCTCTATTCCGCTTGATTCTTTCGCTCCGCGGCTAACGCTTGCTGCGCGATCGACCAGATAAAGTCCCATTTTTGCGAGACCGACCGGCCTCTAACCGACAGCATCCTCTGCAAACGTAACGCAACGCAACTGAAAAAAAAAAAAAAAGTTGTGATTGCCGTTATTCGGGCGCTTTGACAAATCAGAAAATTTGTTCGTGTTTCAGAGTTCTGGCCACGGTGTAAGAAGAGTATGTCGTACATCGTGGGTCAAGGCGGTGTACGCTCGTTTTGATTAAGTATCGTTTAAATGAATTCAGCGTATACGTTGAGCAGGAACATGATTCGACATTTGCAAACTATGTTGTTGTAGACCCCTAGGCTCGATGGCACCGTATACCCGTATACCTGGGGCTGAGGGACGCAATTTGAAGGTGATCATGTCCGACGATCCACTTTGCTTCGGGCTCTGTTAGCAAATGACGCATGAGTGTCATAATTTTTGTTCTTTTCCGTAATCCTCTTTTTTAAATAAATGATAAACACGTAAAAGACCGGGTTTATTCTTTCTTTTCAAGTCGTCTGTACCAAGTTCCAACAGGATTGTAACTCATTTTCCCTCTCCTCGCTTGCGTTAGCAGACGACGCGTTCCTACATGGCGTCTGCCGAGGACGCCGGGTACATTTTGGTTCCCTCAGTGGGAGGTGCGAGCCCGAAGGCCCAAAGTCAGACTCCCGTTCTGAAACTGCCCGCAAAACAGCCGCCGGTGAACGTTTGTTTTTGCTTTCTGCTACTATGGAACTGTGTGCTTGGGTTTGGGCGAGTTGGGTATTCATTTAAATAATTAACAGCGCATGAGAACTATCCACACACACGCACACACACACAAAGAAAGAAAAAACTCACTTCGCGCTGTTGTATTTTGTTTTCTACATCATTTGAACATAAACCCTACCTCGTTGATTTCCCTTTGTTAGTCGATAAAACAACTGTTTCTTCTTGTAAAGCAACTCTTTCTCGAATACCGTGAAACATCCGCAGACAAGTAACGACTTTAAAATGCCGCTTGTCTTCCATTCAAAAAAGCATGTGAGCATTCCGCAGCTGAACCGGAGCTGAACCAAAAACCCTGAACCAGAATCCGAACCAAGCCAATAAATATTTCAGTTCGACAAACTGTCTCCAAGGGGCTTCGGAGAAAAGCTCACCGGAGAACAGCTAATCGCCAAACCGGCAGATGCAGAGAGATGCTCACCGGCCTTTGAGCGGATGCGAAGAAAAGCTCACCAACTATTTTAACTTAGCGGATTCTGCGCCAAACGTGGCAGTTTAACACTATTCGCATTCGTCACTTCATTAAAGTATGTCCTCTTTTTTGTAATACTATTGAAGTTCGTTGTGCATATTTACTAATTCCTCAGAAATTAGTAATCAACCATTTTGTATATTATTGAAGCCGCAAATATAAAATCAGAACATAGTACACCGGTAAAAAATACAACAATTTATCGACAGCTGACAGTGCGCCGTCGGTAGCTTTGTCAGATAAAGAGGTTTGTTCTTTGCGAGCTAATATGAATAGCGGTGTGTGAACCGTTTCAGCTCCAAATATTGTGTAATGCCTAATATATAAGTAGGTGTTTGTTGATGAAAATAGTGTGGCTACGCTGTTTTCTTTCTGATAATTTCAAAGTGGCGAGAACAGCTTCGTCCTGTCGTTTTTGTTGTCTTCACTCCGTCGTCGTCGTTTGGGCGGTTTTCGTCATGTATAACGTTTATTAACTCGCCCAGTTCACTACCTTAAAGAAGACGGTTCCCGGACATTTCATCGAACGCCGTTTCGTCGAACGCCGTTTCATCGAAAAAATGGACGTTTCATCGAACGCCGTTTCATCGAATCGCTGACGGCCGTTTCATCGAATGTCTTTTATATAAGAAGTGTGAAAGATGCTCTTTTATTCCCGGATCGAGTGCATTTTCGTGTCATTCTCCCATTTCATCGTCAGGTTTTTTAATGTCCAAACTTGTAGCTGTTACAATTTATTTTGATGCAAGTAACCCATGAGGATATTTGTACCGATTTTTATGTTTGTTTCGCATATTATGCTTATCTGTTCACCCCCTCTGTATTACCCGATGGGCCTTGAGGGTATTGTAACAAATAAATAAAAAGTCGCACTCCCGGTAAGAGCGCACTCCAACTCATGGAGGCCAGAAGGCGGCTTAGGTTTTGCGCAGGCGCAACAACTTTAGCCATGTGAGCCTCCTAGCCTGTCATATTTTTCTATTGGTACTTTTTTACTGCCCGAAGCTTGCAGTAGCTAAAGCTGAGGTGCTATTTATGAAACCACAACGAAACATTTTTTTGTTTTGTTTTGTTTTAAGACTCAATGAAGTCAAAAGTAAGTACGTCACTTCAAATTTTATTTGAAAATTTTCGGGGGCTCATGTGTTCGTGCGACAGCCATTCACCGTTTCAAATGATGAGCAATTGCTCTCAAAAAGTCCCCCACAGAAATGCTCCGTTGGTTCTCATAAAAAAAGGCGGACGTTCTCATTTCTTGCCACTATGGCTTTCTTCTGGCGAGGAGGCTCTTGGGAACTCAGCATCGCCTCCAGCTTGTCTTCCGTCAGTTTATGTTCTGCGGCGAGGCAAGTGAAAAAGTTCCAGAACGCGGGACGGGCACCACAGGCTCCGACCAGCTTCAGGAAGCGGGAATGCCACCCTGGCGTTCAATAGGACGGTGTTCGATAAAACGGCGTTCGATGAAACGGTGTTCGATGAAACGGTGTTCGATGAAACGGCGTTCGATGAAACGGCATTCGATGAAACGGCTTCGATGAAACGGCGTTCGACGAAACGGCGTTCGATGAAATGTCCGGTCCCAAAGAAGACTACTTCATACATAGGTCACGGTAACTGGGACCGGACATTTCATCGATACGCTGTTTCGTCGAACGCCGTTTCATCGAAGCCGTTTCATCGAATGCCGTTTTATCGTACGCCGTCTTATCGAACGCCAGGGTGGCAATTCCCGCTTCCTGCAAGCTGTTCGGAGGTACCCATCCCGGGTTCTGGAAGTTCTTCACTTGCGCTCGCCGCAGAACATCAACTGACGGAAGACAAGCTGGAGCGATGCTGAGTTCCCAAGAGCCTCTCGCTCAGAAGAAGGCCATAGTGGCAAGAAATGAGAAGGTCCGCCTTTGTTATGAGAACAGGCGGAGCATGGCTGTGGAGGACTTTTCGAGAGCAATTGCTCATCATTTGAAACGGTAATGGCTGTCGCTACGAATACATGAGTCCCGGAAAGTTTTCAAATGAAATTTGAACTGGCGTACTTATTTTGAACTTCATTGAATCTTGAAAAAGACAAAATGTTTCGTTGTAGTTCTCATACTCCGTCTGTTCTCATAAAAAAGGCGGACCTTCTCATTTCTTGCCACTATGGCCTTCTTCTGGCGAGGAGGCTCTTGGGAACTCAGCATCGCCTCCAGCTTGTCTTCCGTCAGTTGATGTTCTGCGGCGAGGCAAGTGAAAAACTTCCAGAACCCGGGATGGGCACCTCCGACCAGCTTCAGGAAGCGGGAATGCCACCCTGGCGTTCGATAAGACGGCGTTCGATAAAACGGCGTTCGATGAAACGGCTTCGATGAAACGGTGTTCGATGAAACGGCATTCGATGAAACGGCTTCGATGAAACGGCGTTCGACGAAACGGCGTTCGATGGAATGTCCGGTCCCAGGCGCGGTTGACGTTCTGTGGACGCACGAAGCCACCTTGCACAACGGCGCCACTGTAGATTTCATATTGAGTCATTATGTACGTACACCACACTCATATATGTGGTATATATGTGGCGTACTTCACGTTGCATAGGCTGCTCACGTGCACGATCTATCCGCCGCAGCGTTAAAAGTATGCTGTTCTGTCCGTTTCTGTGTTTATTCTTTCAGCTTTATTTGAAAGCACTTTCGCGGTTAATAAATACGCACAGCGGCAGTAGGCTCGCTCGTATGGTTCATCCAGGCTTGTACACGATCGCGAAGCTTTGGCGTCATCAAGCTCTCTGCCAGTGTTGGAGGTAAGGCTTTATACTAGTGAGGACGTTACTGGTAACGCGTTATATTGTTCGCGGACGCACCAACATATTCGTTAGTATTTTGAATGACTAACGAGTAAAGTATTTTTGTTACTTTAAAGTACGTTACTGTTACTCGCCTGTGCCAGCGTTTAGAAATGCAATCTTGTGCATGAAACCGGAGACGTTGCTCAGCTCAGTAGAGCCACTAGGAGGGGAGGGGGTGGCTGTTTGCGCTTGATTACGCAATGCCCAGGCAATGCCATATCTTGCTGCGAAGACTACTGTACCGTCGGTTTCGTAAAACGGTGGATTATCCACTTATCAATCCATCTATCCATCCGTCTCAAAATCCTGTACAAGGTTATCGCTGCAGGGGAGCAACAATCTCCGGTGCATTTCTTTCCGAAAGAAAAAAAATTCTAACAGAAAGAGGAAGGCCACATCCACTAAAAGGCGACGTCGCTATCTCTCGCTGTTTCATTTTCACAAAGAGCTTAACTAAAAGAAGAAAAGTAAAAGAAAAATCTTTTGTTGCATCTAATTCCACTCGTCCTCGTTTGTTTTGTTTTTTTGCTTTTTTTTTTAGCGTTTTGAGGTTTGAACGAGCGACTGCTTCACACCCCAGAAGGTACCCCTTTTTGTCGAAGCTAAAGAGACATGAACTCCTCGCCATCCCCCCCCCCTTGCCCTCAAAGTCGAGGGTGAAGGCAAACACTTTACGTGAAGGGAAGGGGGGGGGGCGCCTGCGCCCTCTATTTTGTGAAGTGGTAGAGGTGGGCAAGGGGGGGGGGGAGACATCCGTTTACATCAGTGCTCGTGTTTATACTCCTAGTTATATATAAAAAAGAACCTTGTGGATTTTTGGACGCTCCCCTTTTACCCATCGCAGCCCGAAGGTTAGCGGAGCATGCGAAAAATCCATCCGATTCGACGTCCGATCCGGCAAGACGACTGCCTGATCAGGGTTACCAGATAGATCCTAGCTGATATAGCCAAATGGCTAGTCAGTGTAGCCCAAAAGTAGCCAAAAGCAAAATATTTGCATAGCCCAAAAGTAGCCAAAAGCGCCAAAATTTCGATATTGTGTTTACAAGCTGAAGGCGAAAGCTCTGCTTTCTGCATATGTTTAGGTGAGATGTCGCATGCAAAATCAAAATATTACAATATCCAGAAAACAGTTTCAGTTCAAGTAATGAAACAAAAAACTCGGTTGGACACATTTGGCCAGTCTCATGCTATGGATAGTATTATTAGGAAGCACTTGTCCCACTTGTGCTAGCTCCGTGCAGTACCTAGAGTTAAACCGAGCGAAATATTCCTCGAGGCCTAAAATCTTTGCAACACTCCTCCTTCTCTCTCCCCCCCCCCCCCCCCAAAAAAAAAAAAAATAAAGAAATCTTTGCATGATAGATTTTTTTAGGGTTTCTTGAGACATCCTGCTCCGGAGGTCTGTTTTTGCCAGAGACACCTGACTGAAGACACGCTCCACAGCGACATTTGACATTGGAAGGGTCAGGAGAGAAATGACGACTTGCGACAACAGCGGAAACATTCTCTCTCCTGCACTTTTTTTCGCAGCTTCAACGTTCATTCAAAATGGCACTACGCACTCATCATAACAACTCTTTACATTCGTCTGGAGGGACCTGTACTTTGATTCCATGTTTGAGACAGATGACATCTGTATAAAAGGTGAAAATGCTTTCCGAAAAACACTGATATCAAACTGGGAATTGCTGCTCGGCTGCAGTAGCTGCAAATCACTCAAAAGCTGCATGTTCGACGGAAGTCGTTTCAAGACGCTTTTGATGCATGCTATTAAAAACTTGTGTCATTTCTCAAGGACTAGAGTCTTGCAAGTCATAACCGTAAGCGGTCACGGCGCCTCGTGAAAGGTGCTATGGTGTCCACCGTGAATTACCATTCCCCTCAAATTTGTGCGACCTCGAGGTTTTATGACCTCAAGGGCGTACAACAAAGCCTCCTCGTGTTTCGTCTCCACGCAACCCTTCCAACCCCCCCCCCCCTCCTCCCCCGGGGTCCTGCCTCACTGGCCAGAATACAGAGGGAAAAGGGACAATTTCACGGAAATCGCGCAAAAATTCGACATAGCCCAAAAATAGCCACATAGCCAACCGCCAAATTTCGACGCCAAATCTATCACTAGGTAGCCCAATTTGGCTATTAATAGCCCAATCTGGTAAGCCCTGCGCCTGATCCGAAAATTTGGTCGCTTCAGACGTCACGTCGGATCGGCGATCCGACGCGCGTCCAACGCGCCAGATAGTTTCGCACGGCGGGCGGATTGTCGGATCCGTCCAACCAATGACAGTACAGCTAGCGCGAACGTCATGATGACGTACCGTGTCTGGCGGGACGGGGGACAGGAAGCCGGACGCGTGGATCCCGTTGACTCATTCGAAAAAAATGGCCCCGGCCACGGTGGCCCCGGCAAAGAATGCACGCGCTAGCGAGAAGGAGTCCTCATTTCGCTCGTGCGAGGTAGACCGTCAATCTGGGACCAGAGATCTATGAACGCGGACCTCCGCTGGAGTGCTTGGATCTCTTTTGCGGAGCCAAAAGGATCGTCGTGTCGCATGCAAGGTCGGAAGCGTGTGCCTCGAACTGTCGCGTGCGGCAATTCGGAGCGGCGTTCGGACTGTCGGATCGGACGTCGGATCGGACGATTCTGCCGTCCATCTGTCACGCGCTTAAAGCGCCAGACACATGGACGGCAGAATCTCTATACAGAAGAATCTTTCGCTTTGTTTTTTGCTTCCCTAATATCATCATAAAAAACGAAAAAATAAAATTTTAAGCCGGAAAGGGAACTTACAAACACGAAACCTTTCTTTTTTCGTGTGCAAATTTTCTGCTGGTGCGAGTCAGCATGTGATTATAACGAAATCACCAAGAAGTGTGTTTTATGTTCAGTGATGCGCGTTTACAAGTGAATGTCGGCTTCGGAGCTGAAGTTCTCGTAAGGATATCATTACAAAGGTGCAACGTTATATTCTTTGTACTGTTTTCTTGTTGTAGCTTAGAATTCCGGAACTTGGTACTGCTTCTACGAGACATGTTCCCACGGTGGTCTATTCAATTGAACGTTGATTTCAGTGGCAAAATCACAATGAAGCAACATAAGGCATGGTATGTTTGCACTACAATCGTCCGTTTTATTCATAACTCATACGCGGTAGTTAGTGCCTTGAAAATCAAACATGAAACGGGTCAAACCGGGGTGGGGGCGAGGGCAGTGGAGGAGGATATTCTTCATTGCTAAACTTTCAAAAGGAAAAATACTTCACTCAGAAAACTTATTTTCAGATAATTTATTTTTGAACATTAACTTTCCTTGTGTACACGGTACACTCCATCAGCGTGTACACTCTTGGTGTACAGACAATGCAATCGAGTGTCAAAGATACGACAAAAGTTTTATATTGAAAATTTTCATTATCAATTTAAAATTGCTGGGCAGCGCGCAAGCCAAACGCCGTAGAGAGTCATTGTGTCCATCTGCACCAAGATGGAAGCACAATGTCGGCAAGAAGCTCACATATTAGCGAGGAACCGCTCAGGACATCGGTCACATTCAATGTTACCTCTCAAATCATCTGTCAAAGCAAACGCCCGCCGCCCCTGCTCCCCTCCTCCTTTGAAATTTCCACCACTACCTACCGCGGCCGCGCTTCTCTCAGGTCCAACACAAAAACGAGGGTGAAAAAAACTAAACTAAAAACAAATCAGCAGAGGAGGCTGCAATGGCGCCGGGCAGTCTGGAAACACGAGGAGGGCGACGAGCTTACGTCACCAATTCAAGAGCGAAGGCCCGAAAAATCCGAGGCGCACGCGAGCCGCGGATTTCGCTGCAGCGCTATCCTTTCCCCGCCGCGCTTCCCCTTTTGTCGGCGCCGTCAGGTCTGGGTGGACATAGCGCGCGGACAGCGCGGCTGCGCCACACACGACTCACGAGCCAAACGGCACAGCGAGAGCCTTCAGGGATTCCGGACCATATGCCCCGCGACACGAAAGGACAAGGTCGGCAAGGAACCGCTCCAAGTGCCAAAGAAAACGACTAGCCCCCCCCCCCCCCCTCCGCTCCCCTTCATTGCCACTGCCACCGCACTTCCCTTATAAACAGCTGTTACAGCGGAAGTGCTCGACAAAGGGCCACCGCGCTGAGGCGCGCATGGCTACGCAGCGAGATTGATGCCCAAACCGGTAATCTTCACCAAACCGCTTTCAACCTTCACCGCTTTGTGGTGAAGGATGAAAGCAAGCAAGCACCTGCGTAACATGTTTTCCGCCTATCCTGAATTCATAACCATATTCACTATCACACCGAGAATTAAGTTCACGGTATTACTTCCCATCACAAACTTGTCAAGTTCACGAGCCACTCACATCACAAATTCATCGTGTTCACGAGCCATTCACCATCACGTCACGAATTCATTGAGTCGTTCAAATCACAATGAGATCTGTTCAATTCACGAAGTCATTTACAATCACAAGACATCATGAGTTCATTAAAATTCACAAAGTCATTCACCATCACATCGCGAATTCATTCAAAATCACGAGGTCATTCACCATCACATCACGACTTCATTGAACATCACATCAAGAATTCATTCAAATTCATTAAAGTCATTCACCATCACATCACGACTTCATTCACCATCACATCACGAATTCATTCAAATTCACGAAGTCATTCACCATCACTTCACGACTTCACGACTTCATTCACCATCACATCACGACCTTCACTCAAATTCACGAATTCATTCACCATCACATCATGAATTCATTCAAATTCACGAATTCATTCACCATCACATCACGAATTCATTCAAATTCACAAAGTCATTCACCACCGCATCATGATTTTTTTCAATTTCAAGAATTCATTCAGCGCCATTCACATTCACGCCGTGAATGTGAATGAAGGTGAATGAGCGAGTTCATGAATGAATTTGCCGAGGTA
>JAZHYW010032580.1:0-15518 GCA_037355805.1 Ixodes ricinus
TCGGCGATCCGACGCGCGTCCAACGCGCCAGATAGTTTCGCACGGCGGGCGGATTGTCGGATCCGTCCAACCAATGACAGTACAGCTAGCGCGAACGTCATGATGACGTACCGTGTCTGGCGGGACGGGGGACAGGAAGCCGGACGCGTGGATCCCGTTGACTCATTCGAAAAAAATGGCCCCGGCCACGGTGGCCCCGGCAAAGAATGCACGCGCTAGCGAGAAGGAGCTCCTCATTTCGCTCGTGCGAGGTAGACCGTCAATCTGGGACCAGAGATCTATGAACGCGGACCTCCGCTGGAGTGCTTGGATCTCTTTTGCGGAGCCAAAAGGATCGTCGTGTCGCATGCAAGGTCGGAAGCGTGTGCCTCGAACTGTCGCGTGCGGCAATTCGGAGCGGCGTTCGGACTGTCGGATCGGACGTCGGATCGGACGATTCTGCCGTCCATCTGTCACGCGCTTAAAGCGCCAGACACATGGACGGCAGAATCTCTATACAGAAGAATCTTTCGCTTTGTTTTTTGCTTCCCTAATATCATCATAAAAAACGAAAAAATAAAATTTTAAGCCGGAAAGGGAACTTACAAACACGAAACCTTTCTTTTTCGTGTGCAAATTTTCTGCTGGTGCGAGTCAGCATGTGATTATAACGAAATCACCAAGAAGTGTGTTTTATGTTCAGTGATGCGCGTTTACAAGTGAATGTCGGCTTCGGAGCTGAAGTTCTCGTAAGGATATCATTACAAAGGTGCAACGTTATATTCTTTGTACTGTTTTCTTGTTGTAGCTTAGAATTCCGGAACTTGGTACTGCTTCTACGAGACATGTTCCCACGGTGGTCTATTCAATTGAACGTTGATTTCAGTGGCAAAATCACAATGAAGCAACATAAGGCATGGTATGTTTGCACTACAATCGTCCGTTTTATTCATAACTCATACGCGGTAGTTAGTGCCTTGAAAATCAAACATGAAACGGGTCAAACCGGGGTGGGGGCGAGGGCAGTGGAGGAGGATATTCTTCATTGCTAAACTTTCAAAAGGAAAAATACTTCACTCAGAAAACTTATATTCAGATAATTTATTTTTGAACATTAACTTTCCTTGTGTACACGGTACACTCCATCAGCGTGTACACTCTTGGTGTACAGACAATGCAATCGAGTGTCAAAGATACGACAAAAGTTTTATATTGAAAATTTTCATTATCAATTTAAAATTGCTGGGCAGCGCGCAAGCCAAACTCCGTAGAGAGCATTGTGTCCATCTGCACCAAGATGGAAGCACAATGTCGGCAAGAAGCTCACATATTAGCGAGGAACCGCTCAGGACATCGGTCACATTCAATGTTACCTCTCAAATCATCTGTCAAAGCAAACGCCCGCCGCCCCTGCTCCCTCCTCCTTTGAAATTTCCACCACTACCTACCGCGGCCGCGCTTCTCTCAGGTCCAACACAAAAACGAGGGTGAAAAAAACTAAACTAAAAACAAATCAGCAGAGGAGGCTGCAATGGCGCCGGGCAGTCTGGAAACACGAGGAGGGCGACGAGCTTACGTCACCAATTCAAGAGCGAAGGCCCGAAAAATCCGAGGCGCACGCGAGCCGCGGATTTCGCTGCAGCGCTATCCTTTCCCCGCCGCGCTTCCCCTTTTGTCGGCGCCGTCAGGTCTGGGTGGACATAGCGCGCGGACAGCGCGGCTGCGCCACACACGACTCACGAGCCAAACGGCACAGCGAGAGCCTTCAGGGATTCCGGACCATATGCCCCGCGACACGAAAGGACAAGGTCGGCAAGGAACCGCTCCAAGTGCCAAAGAAAACGACTAGCCCCCCCCCCCCCCCCTCCGCTCCCCTTCATTGCCACTGCCCCCGCACTTCCCTTATAAACAGCTGTTACAGCGGAAGTGCTCGACAAAGGGCCACCGCGCTGAGGCGCGCATGGCTACGCAGCGAGATTGATGCCCAAACCGGTAATCTTCACCAAACCGCTTTCAACCTTCACCGCTTTGTGGTGAAGGATGAAAGCAAGCAAGCACCTGCGTAACATGTTTTCCGCCTATCCTGAATTCATAACCATATTCACTATCACACCGAGAATTAAGTTCACGGTATTACTTCCCATCACAAACTTGTCAAGTTCACGAGCCACTCACATCACAAATTCATCGTGTTCACGAGCCATTCACCATCACGTCACGAATTCATTGAGTCGTTCAAATCACAATGAGATCTGTTCAATTCACGAAGTCATTTACAATCACAAGACATCATGAGTTCATTAAAATTCACAAAGTCATTCACCATCACATCGCGAATTCATTCAAAATCACGAGGTCATTCACCATCACATCACGACTTCATTGAACATCACATCAAGAATTCATTCAAATTCATTAAAGTCATTCACCATCACATCACGACTTCATTCACCATCACATCACGAATTCATTCAAATTCACGAAGTCATTCACCATCACTTCACGACTTCACGACTTCATTCACCATCACATCACGACCTTCACTCAAATTCACGAATTCATTCACCATCACATCATGAATTCATTCAAATTCACGAATTCATTCACCATCACATCACGAATTCATTCAAATTCACAAAGTCATTCACCACCGCATCATGATTTTTTTCAATTTCAAGAATTCATTCAGCGCCATTCACATTCACGCCGTGAATGTGAATGAAGGTGAATGAGCGAGTTCATGAATGAATTTGCCGAGGTATGGCAAGCCGCTGAAGCCTTTCGAGTGTAGTAGTATTGGTTTTTGTATATGGGTCCCAAACAATTTTTGCATATTCGAGAACTGGTCTCCCCAATGTTTTATACGCTATATTTTTTATTTCTGGTGTGGCACTAGCTATGTTTCTTCTAGGAAGTGGATATTCTGCTGGCAGCCGGTGCAATAACCCAGGAAAAAAAGTGCCGGCAGTCGTCCCCTTATTGGGTCTCGTATAAATTGAATTGTGAACACGGCTATTTGAAGCTGTGGAGTAGCTCAGTGGTAAGGTGCTTGTCTCCTATGCAGCATGACACTGGTTTGATCCACAATGTGGGCTTTTTTTTTCCCTCTCTCTCCGGAATTTTGTTTTGTTTTGTCGAGGCATTTGGCGATATTTACATTTCTTTTCTAAAACTAACAGTAAAAAAAACAAAGCAAATGTTGTTGACGAAACACTTTCTTTTTGGGGGTGAATAGAGGACAGCGGGGCTTGGGGCCACTGCGAAGCGGCGTGTGCTGTTGGACCAATTGGGTCAATATATTCCTAATGAGCAGCCGCAGATTGTCGCCGCGTGAATGCGGACCGGGGGTAAGGGGGGACACTACCCAGAAAAACAAATTTCTGCAAAAAAAAGTTGATTTTGAAAAATGCCATATTTACATCCACCAACATCTAGAGAGTATTCCCAGAAAGTTTCATTAGTTTACACTGCATCGTTAATTTTTTATAAATTATTGTAGGTCCACCAATGCTAAAGAAAAGGTAGAGGTTGGAGCACTTTGAACACATTTTTCTCCGTTCCACTTTTTGGCTATAATTTCACTTTAGGAAAACTATCGTTTGTTAATGGGACAAGAGGAAAGACTCACTCATTGTTTTTCCTAACTGGAATTTTATGGACAATGCAACTGTGGAATTGTTTTTTGACTTTGTGGATGTCTTTCATAAAAGATGTTAAGATTTTGTCGACGACATAAAAGGCAAAAAATATATTTGATTTTTCGCTGCAATGTTAGCATAAAATAAATTACTTTCTGGAAAATTAGTTTTCACAGTTGCTCTCTCCAGGCAGTTTGCTGCAGATCTAGGGTAGAAAAATGTTGGGTATTACATTAGTTTCCTAACGATAGTTTTCCTAAACAAAGTTGGCGTGTTCCTGATAAAAACCACTATAATTTATTTTACAATTCATGTGCACAGATGAAACTTTGCACTGCATTCTGCCTTGGAACTGCCATTATGTACTGTAAATTTGATTCGTATTAAGAGCACAGGTTCAAAAGTTGACCCTCTTGGGTGAGTGTCCCCCCTTAATGAGCTCCCCAGTGATACACGCGCCGTCCGAAACTGCCGGCATTTTTTTCCCGGGCTATTGTGCCGGCTGCCAGCAAAATAGTCTCACCCTTTCTTCTAAGGTATCAGAGTGCCTTGTTAGCTTTTGATGAGACTTTTTTAATGTGAGTGCATTGAATTTGCTGTCCTTTTCCTTCCGCATCGGGAGTTCCAAGCACTTTTTCGTTATTAGAGTCCCGTAGGAAGATCCTATGAGGTTTTTAAACTTTCTTTTGAGGCGTGTGGACGCGGCACCGGAGTCGGGCACTCACTCGAATACCTTTCATGCTTGTTGAACCCAGATAAGCATTAGTTTCTTGTCTTTGGTGAATCCTAGTTCAGACTTCTCCCGAGTTTTCATAATGAAGGAGACGTCGAAACTCACATGACGCCAAATGTGTCCAGAAGCAAGGGACGCCAACAAGCGAAACAAAAAGAAACAAGCGCCAGGAGTTATCGCTCAAATGAGCCAACGTTGCCCGACGGAAAAGCGCA
The DNA here is from genome assembly GCA_037355805.1 of Ixodes ricinus. NCBI lineage: Eukaryota > Metazoa > Arthropoda > Arachnida > Ixodida > Ixodidae > Ixodes > Ixodes ricinus. The sequence continues at coordinate 4,566 of JAZHYW010032580.1, forward strand.
TTTGTTTAGAAAACGCTTAAACGTTAGTTTTGAAACCTGCGAATCAGCATCTTTCACAATTTGCATTTCGTAAAGACATGCTACAAAGAAAATTTAAAGAAGCAACTTCTTTTGTAGTGTAAAACCCTTTTTAAGAGAAAATTTGCAACCTAATCCCTTCCTGGTGGGGAACACTGTGAGCTCTCGCGACTTGAACGGGACTTGACGAAGGAGGTTTGCGGGAGCGTCTATGAAACGTAAAAGCCAGCTTGGGCGTTTTCAAGTCAGACTTGGTGTTGAGGCAGACTTGAGCAAGTCGAAGTTCGGCTTCAGTTGAAGTCATATCTATGAATTCAGTGGTAAGACTTTCTTGTGACAAGGAAAACGAAAGAAGAAAATTCTGAGAAGACAGGAATACTTTCCAAAAGCGAGAAAATATATAGTTTGATCTAGAAATCATAATAAAAAATGTATAATGTTTTTCTAGGATTTTCACTTTTCAAGGTTGCTGCACTTCAAAATTCCATTTTCGGAAGCACTCAAATGCGACTGGCACCATTAAGGGGAGTTAATGGTGCTAGTTGCATTTGAGTGCTTCCAAATATTGAATTTTGGAGTGCAGCAAAATTTTGAACTGTACACCTGTGGCAAAACTGTATTAATGACTACTCTTTTCCAAACTAAGTGGCTATCTTGGTTGGGCTTTCTTTGTGTATCAATACATATGGTATTTTCTTCTAGGTGATGGAGCCACATTGTTGGGGAGGCCAGCTGCCCTCTGAAAGTCACCGAGGACATCTGGTTCGGATGCTGTTCCTGCACCTATGTCACCAGAGATCAGCGTCTAATTGTGTGCCACCTGGCTGCCCACGGTGATGAACAATCCAAGTGCCAGCATGTTCCCATGTCTGGCTCTAAGTCCCAAGTGCTCGGCAGCACTCAAAAGCACCAAAGTGAAAAGCCATTTAAGTGCAAGCTTTGCCCCCGAGAGTTTGCTTGTAATTCCCTTCTGACCTGTCATAATCAAACACATGCTGGCGAAAAGCCATTTAAGTGCATGCTATGCCCAAAAGCCTTTGCTTTCAATTCTCAATTGCAAAGCCATAATCGAACTCACTCTGGTGAAAAGCCGTTTAAGTGCAAGCTTTGCCCCAAAGCCTTTACTCAAAGAAAAAATCTGATCTACCACATTCGAACACACACAGGTGAAAAGCCATTTAAGTGCAAGCTTTGCCCCAAAGAGTTCGCTTATAGTTACCTTCTGACTTATCATAATCATTTGCACAGTGGGAAAAAGCCATTTAAGTGCATGCAATGCCCTAAAGTCTTTGCTCTAAATTGCCATCTTCAAAGCCATAATCGAACGCACACGGGTGAAAAGCCATTTAAGTGCAAGCAGTGCCCCCAAGCCTTTGCTCGAAATTTCGATCTGCAAAGCCATAATCGAACGCACACTGGTGAAAAGCCATTTAAGTGCAAGCAGTGCCCCCGAGCCTTTGCTCGAAATACCCATCTAAGAAGCCATAATTATTTGCACACTGGTGAAAAGCCATTTAAGTGCAAGCAGTGCCCCCTAGCCTTTGCTGAAAATTCGTCTCTGAAAAGCCATAATCGAAAGCACACTGGTGAAAAGCCATTTAAGTGCACGAAGTGCCCCAAGCCTTTTCTCGTAATACCAATCTGATCCGCCATTATCGAAAACTGTGTTTAAGGGAAACGAGGGTCTTTAACTTTTTTTATTATATTTCATTTATCGTGCCGTAATGTAGAATGCTGTATTTCTCAGTGGTGATTTCAAGTATGAATTTAGTTTTCAGATAGCTTTGCTAGATGCTGAGTTCTCAATAAATATGTAATTTTAATTAAGCCCTCGTTACGCTCGTTAGCATAAAATTCTTAACAATATATCAGAAATGTTTATAGAATTGCATTCACAGACATGCCTTGTGTGGTGATGCTATTTTTGTTGCTCTATTTGTTATACAATAATTTTAATCAATTAGTCCCAAAGTCTTAATAGTTGTCAACGACCCGTATGGAGGACCTAATTAAAATTTCATATTTATTGATAACTCGGGATATATTAAGCTATCTGAAAACTAATTTCATATTTGAAATCACCACTGAGAAATACACCTATAAGCTGAACTTTAAGCACAATAAATGAAAAATAAAAAGTTAGACCTTCGTTTTCGCTTAGAAACCTTACAAGTGCGAACAATGCCCCAAGAGTTTCGCTCAGTATAAGAGTTTGTCTGCAAGAACCAAATGAGCACATGCGGAGTGCCTTGCGGTTGATCCGTAAGTTAGAACTTTTACACTGTTTCTTTCAGCTGCTGTGGATTTTGGCACTGAAGTAACAGCTGGTTCACACGCTTGTGACTGCTTATGACCCAAGAAAACTGTTTTTAAGCCTCTTGCGAGGGCTCACAACTTTCTGCACTGCTGTGCAGCTGGTTATAAGTAGTCACAGGAGTCTTGAAAACCGGTCTTGTCTTGGTCGGTCGTAGATGGGAGTGTGTGAATGGGCCTTAAAGGGGCACTGACTACGCCAAAGGTTGTATTTTTTTATTGTCTAAAACGATGCATATTGTAGTTATAAACACCAAAAAAACGCATCACAAAAAAATATTTTGCGCATGCGGACGCGTTTTTTAATTTTTGTTTTTCTCTCCCGCTGCTCACCTTCTCACTTCTTTTCAATGTTGATGTCAAAAATCATGAAATTTAGAAGCTTTGTGGGTAGCATTTCTGTAACATTTAATAACGGCAATCGTAAAACGTTTTTTCACGGAATTGTGAACGCACTACAGCCCTTCTTTTTGAAATACCGAAAATCAGTGTCCGGTGCGATGTCGCCTCCTGGATTTGTATCCTCCCTCGGAAAACTTGGGGGCGCTCGACGCACATAGCAGAGGATGATCGGTGAGTCGGGGAATCGGACGAAGAAGCCGGTTTTCCCGGTCCGCCGGCGCCCTTCTCTCCCGGTCCTCACCTCCTCGCTTTGGGTTGCGGTGGCTTGGTGCGGAGGCGCGGAAGAAATGTAGACTCGCAGGACTCTGCGGGAACTTCAAATTTGGCTTTTGGAAATTGTTTTCTTCTTCACAAATACTGAATTCCCAAGTTTTGAATTTTGAGGGTAATGTCCCAGCATCGTTTTCAATCGTTCCGGATAATAAAAAAAATGATTTTGATGTGTCGGTGCCATTTTAAGTAGTGTGAAGTAACTTTTTGCAAGATTTTCTTTTCTGACATCCTGTACAGCGCTAAGACCTCATTTTAGCAGTTACCTTGGTGGAACACTTCCTGCTACCGGTTGGTACATCGCTAGTTGAATCCCTCGCACTGCCCAGCAGGTTTTGCTATACATTGGCACTGTACCCATTTTGAATACTGCGTACTACCCCTTCAGAACTGCATTGACGAAAGTTTTGGAAAATTTTGAACTGACTAACATGCTTATACTCTAAGTGTTTTCACCTTCCCTCTTTGCACTGGCATCTTCACAGTTATGTATTATATGACACCTGCTTTCAGATATCACTTTCCTTCGTGTTGGGTGTTCCCAATATTTTCTTGCTCCGTGTTCATAAAGGCCCGTTCACACTCTTGCGACCTCTTAGAACTGGGTTACGAGAGGACAGACCTCCGCCATCTATTGGGTAGCAGTGAAACTTGGCGGTTCGGCATATTTTCTATTTCTCTCGCACATTATCCTTTCTTTTTTGGCTCGAAAAACTTTAGTCAATGTCATAAACGAGCCTTTCTTATAGGTATTACGCACATTTGACCTATGAATTCCCGGAAAATCTTCGCTCTTGTGAAATGCAGTTCCAGGGTCACCGCATAGATGGCGCCAGAATGCCAGTGTGTTGCCTCATCCTAAGAAATTTTAAGAAGTTTTAACAGATATTGTTTCTCTCGGTCGTTCTGGGTTGCAAGAGTGTGAACGGGCCTTTATCCTGGCAGTTGTTTCCGGGTTGCCTGGCTGTCTGCATCAGAATTTTCAAACCGTAGATATGACATCTACTTTACTGGAAAATTCTGTTTGCTTTTGTGTAACACAGGAAAGTTTGTTTTTCTGATTCTCTGATGGCTAAGATTCTTACATCTCTTTAAAAGAATGAAAAGGGTCAGTGAAGCTAAGTCTCATTGAATACTAATCTGGCCATGAATTTGCTCTCTTTACAGGATCCTTTGATTCGTTGCTCAATGTGTGATTATTTTTGCATGGCGTAATTAATTTGCAAGCATATCTTTATTGCAGCAATATTTTTCTTTTTACTTTTATGTCGTTTGCCTTGTACAAAATCTGCAGATGATAAATATGTAATCAGACTTCTGTTTCACTGTTTCTCGGAAATATAGGTTGACAGTCAAGCTCCCGCAGTGTTGTTGTCTTTTTTTTTTTGTTAAATTGCATATCTTAGCTGAAGGAAATGTGCCTCGGGCAGAGTAGCTCTTTTAGAAGGTTCCCACTTTGCCATCCCTGCTTGATGCTGGGATTTCACTGTAGCAGTTTTGTCGCCAAGAAATTCACTACCAAGCGCAAGTCCATACCGCGGCACATAAGATAAAGTGGCGGCTTGTGGTGTCGATTCTGACCCTAGCCCTATTCCTGCCTTCCAGCAGGTTTACGTAGGAAGTGACATCAGGTTTTTGTGCTGTTCAATGTATGTGAGTAAAATCTATTTTTAAACACGAGCAGAAACCGAAGCTTTGGCTCCGTCCGGTAACCTGGGCTCCGGGCTACCAGGAACATGGCTGTTAGGCTTGCTATTAGAGATGTCGTGAACTTTTGTCAAACCGGATTTTTAGGTCGGACTTTCGAGGTGCGACTAGTTCGAACTGGTTCGACGAACCTTCGCACTTTTAACTAAATTCGACCGGTTCGACTTTGTGGACAGTGTGGCCAGATCTTGATACAAGCATGTCTAGGTTTTGAGAATTTTTGTTTTCTTATGCAATGGGTTATTTTAATTTTATGAACAGTTGCAATTAAAAGAAACTAATTATAATCACTGAAGCTAATAACTTAAATTTTTTTTTTGTATTGTATCAACTGAAATAACCAATCAGTGCTGCCCTTAATTCATGGCTTAGCCATAACCATCCAATCCGAGCTTAACTGGCCAGCCTGTCATGTATGCGCATAGCAGTCGAACCTGAGTCGACCCTTTGTCGAAATTTTCACAAAAAGTGAGAAAAGTCGAACCTGGTCGAACTCGAACCTCACCCGGTTCGCGACATTCCTAATGACTATCGCATGGCATGCTGCCATAATCCGATTACGATGCCTTACCAATGCTTCGTAATGGGATTATGGCTTGTCCAAGCACACACCACCCTGAGGCCAGACACTAACGACCGGTAGGATTGGGGCGGGCATGTGCCAGGCGCAAGTGTCGTCTGCACTGCACTCTTCACGTTTAGGTGCCTACGACATTCAATGTCGTCTGCACATCTACGGCATAAGCCTGTGCACGGTAGTGTCTGTTGTGTGGACGAAACTCCGAGAGACAGTAATCACAAACGGTAAGACGACGACGGCGGTTGTGATGTGGGAAACGGGGAGTAATGGCGGGAACACGACAGAACGGCCATGCAGTTACTTCGGTGGGGAACTGATGGCCCAGTGTGTACGGTCACGTGTGGTTCAAACTGATGCATACCAAATGTATTCACATGTCATCTAAGGCAGACATTCAATATTAAAATAAAAAATATTAAATGAAGCCCATCTTTGTGGCCTCCAAAAAGCTGCAAATATGTTGATTAAAAAAAATGTGTTACACAGATCACAGCATGTAGATGTACACAACATTCTCAATACGGCGACGATGGCGAAATACCGCAGGCTGGACGACGCGATAGCGGTGCATGACTGACCAACGTTACGACGGACGTGGGACTGCTACTTCAAAAGTGTGGTTCGTGGTACCGGCCAATCGATCTTCAAGCACGGAACATAGTGAGGGGAAGGGATACAAATGTGAAGCAGTCGCACGACAAACGGTTCAAGCAATGTCGTCGTCTTCTGCTTCACACGCCTGAGAAATGGAGGAACGAAAAACAAAGACTGGGTAAGGAGCGATAGCCACGTGACTTCCGGCAACTCTCTCCTCCGAGCCTCCGTGCACAAGTTTCGAGCAGTTTCATTTTTTTTTTAATTTCATTAAAGATATATGTGACTTTGCCGTAAAATAATAGCTTTGTTCGATTTACCTGCACCGGTGCAGAAAAAGTGTAGGGCGGTGTACTTTTGGTCGTGTCTGAATACACGTACCGGAAGTGCACGGCCCTGTACACTTTCTGCACCGGTGCAGGAGGTTCAGGAAAATGATTAATGGCGAATTCCACTGGTCGTTTTGGAGCACGCCGGAATCGACTGTTCTGGAGCGAGCCTATTTCACTGGGCGATCGGGATCGGGACTGACGTATTCCACTGGTCGTTTTGGATTAGCTCCCGCTCCAGATCTTGATCTGGATCCAAGAAAAGTCAGCTCCGACGATTTCGGCGGATTCAACCGGAAGCCAGCCGGTACAGCCCTCGGCGCACACAGGTGACTTCCTTTCTCGCGGGGCATCTCGCCTGATCTCGCCTCAGAATTCGTAATGGCCGCTTGCTTACCCCTTGGCTCGAGAGCCAGTTCGTTTTCCACGAAGGAGAGGAGAGGGTTTTGCCGCGCTAAGGGCATCCCGGCAATCTTGCTAGAAGCTCCTGAGCCATTCCTGCCGCTCGTGCGCCGAACACGTGTTAGCGCCGCGATTGCAAAACGTCTTCGAAACGACCGCAGTGGCCGCGGAAAGGGGATTCCCGGGCAGTTGAATGACGGAAGGCATCCGCCGATCCCGGAGCAGTGGTCATGTTTCACAGGGAAATTCGTAGGCGGCGCGACCCCGTTCGGATCGTGTGCTCCATTCCGGATCTGGTCAACTGATCCCGGCTCGCTCCAAAACGCCCAGTGAAATTCGCCATAAGTAGTATATGGTTGCAGAGCATGTGGGTAATGACAACAGATGCAGGTACAAAGTGTTGGCAGTCTCGGTCGTTTGCAGTTTGGGCTGAGTTGAGAGATGTTGGGTCCACCCTGAATGTTCTGAAGGCGAGAAAGACATGTAGTACAATCACTGACAAGGGAGGAAATCGGCGCGTGCCTTTCAAACGTCCCTTCAGCACGCGCTCCATGTCTTCCGGCGAGCTTGGCAACATGTGCGCGCTCGAGGAGCCTGAGACGCCCAAGCGTTCGCCATATTTGTGGGTGCTGTTTAGAGGGCATGCTCAGAACGAGCTCACATTAATAGGCTGCGAAGACCGGCACTCTTGATGGTGCGGAATGCATGTTGCAGAAGAACTGTGGAAGCTCGCCATCAGCACGCACTCAGCATTCGCGCACACAGCTATGGCCGCCAGTGAATACTCCCTATTTGCGTCTCCAGCTCGACGCTCGCCCTCCCGCGGCGGAAAGGAGAAGCGCTCTAGTGAGGGTCCCCCGATTCTCCTGCTCAGCGGGCACGGCCGAACTGCCTGCGACCATGGCTCGCGAAATGTCATTTCCGAATGCAAACAACACTCTTCACTGTCCCGATGTAGTGCTGCAACCGGTATGGGATTGTACCTTACTGGAGAGTTTTAGTATTGCGCTTAGAAGCAAACGCGAGCGGTGTGCGTTTGCGTTAGAGCTGTGTGCCCCACGTTGTGCGTTGCGCCTCATCGCCATGCGCCATCCAGGACCGCAATATAGCGCTCCGCGCACGCGCAGCAGCGTGGAGCACGTAAAGCTAACGCAAACACACAGCGCATGCGTTCGCTCGCTGTACGCAATACTAAAACTCACTACTGTTTCACCGGCTTGCAACGCCAACGAAACGTGCTGCAGTGAGCATACGTGCAAGCAGGTAGGCGTTCCTCGAATTGGAAAGGCTGAGATTGTCAAAGCGACAGAGCGTAAAAATGGAAGTAACTAAATGTTATAAAAAATTAATAACTTTTTTTTTTTACTTTGGGCATTTGGTTTGGCATGATATTGGCGACGATTTTGGACGCTTTGGCGATTAACAAAAGTCGCGACTTTGATAGCAAAACATACTTTACCCACAATTAATATAATTTTACATGGATTTCTCACATTAGCTAGAATGTTTTCATTGATATTAGACTATTTTTATTTTAATACTTGGTAATTAAAATGCTTGCAACTGTACCAGTGATGATATTTAGCACACTTTTGATTGTCATATTTGTTGCGCGTTTGAAATTAGATCATAAGCAACAAATTATATTAGAGCTTGAAAAATTAAGTATTAAAATATCTGAATTTTAATATTATTATTATTATTACAAATCGCGGCAATGTATGCCCCCAATTAATGCCAAGATCATAGAAAATCGCTCATTTAACACATAATAGTCTTTCCAAAAAGGTGTAATTTTGTTTTCTTTTTAGCAGATGAAAAACTCTGACATCGTTATCAAATCAAGATAGACAAACAGTCAAACACTGGATGTAATATAAACTCCTATGCGTCACGCGTTGTTTTAAAAAAGCACGCACACTTCAGCTGTCTGACTTGGATTCCGTATTTGGGTTGTTGCGGTGAGAACACCGTTTATTAATTTATACGTCTTGTGGACATAATGTAAAAATTTTAATTATTCTCTTATTCTTGTGCTGGGAATAAGTATAATCCAATTAATCACCTAATACCCAAAACCATTAAATAGCCAGCCAGTTCATTATTTCCATTAACAATTATCTGAGCGAGAAAAGGCAGCGAGAACGCACAAATATCAGCACTGATTTTTTCAACAACTACAACAACTACAAATATCAGCCTGGATCGGACATGTATGTCGCAAAATAAAATTTCCATGAGCAACTTCTCTAACTAAAATAATTACGATGTGAGACACATCTTGAGTTATGAAAGAACCCGAAATTAAGACCTATACCGAGAAATTAAATCCAACAAAGGGTAAGTTTCGGTTTCACACCAGAATTAAAACGCGGATCTTTGCGTAAACATTACACTAAACGCCGTTCTTGTTTTCAGGGTAAAGAGGTGACCTGCGCTCATAACACCCCAGCTTCCTCGTATTACCAGAAATAATTTGTGTCGCTCAGTGAAGCCAGCACACTAGACAGGCTCAACAATGGCACGCATCTCCGACCCTCACTATAACCGCCATTTTGGAAAATGTGTGGCGCCACCTATAGTTAGTTGGAGTCGCGAATACTTCTATTCAGCTCAAAGGGACGCAAACAAAATATTTATGCTCGCCATTTTTTTTTTTTAAAGATGATTTGTAAGAGTTTGGGCAAGTTGGTGATTTATCTTGAGGTTACAGCCAGTGGCGTCACAAGGGGCTACTTCCCCGGGTGCACATCCTCAGGATGTCCAAGTCGGGATGATTGGACATCCTCAGGTAGTCCCCAACTCATCCTCAAGCAGTCCAAACAGGATCCATTTGTCCGTCCATTGCACATCCTCCGTATGTCCTGGGAGGCCCCCTCAGGGCATTTTTCGTTCATTCTCAGGACATATGCTGACGGTTGCTTTTGTTATTTAAATGTGTAATTTGATGCATATCTACGAGCATATAACCAGAATGACTGAAAGAAATAATTTAAATGTGCTTGAGGTTTTAGAACGCAAGCACAAGGGACAAACAAAAACAAGCAAGTACGGACAGCATTCAGCTCACAACTACTTCGACTTTTCAGCATAACCTTCATGCCCTTCTTTTCCTGAGGGACGGTGTGAAGACCACGCCAAAAGAGTTGGCGTAATTGTGAGTCTGAAGGACGTCCGTGTTTGTCTTGATTTTCTGTTTGTCCCTGTACTTGTGTTTAAAAACCCCAAGCAAATTTAAATTACTTCTTTCACGCAATTCTGGTTACATGCAAAGAATGCTTAACTCATATGCCTTCATGCTTTCAGATTATCCAAGAAAGAGGACGTTTCGGTTTAGAAGTGCATAACCTAAAGTTAATATATGAGCATATAACCAGGATTAAGCTCTGTGAGATTTTGCAAATGCATGCACTGAATGACTAGAAAGGACTGAAATATAAATTTTATTTTCAGGAACAGGAATATAATTCTAAAAGGTTGCCCAGCCTTGAGGAAGACTAAAAACTATGAAAAATATATCACAAAAAACACATTCCGAGACTAGAAACTTCAGACTTGTGTGTTGTTTCACACAGCTTGATCCTCAGTCAGAGAAGGGCTCTGGAAAAAATAAGATAACTGACAATTATGAGTCTGAAGCTACTGCATCAGAAAATAACCTTCATGTTCCCATTTACATTAAAGGCACGCCAATCCATGAAGGAGACACACAGAGGTTATCTCAATGAAATCGACATGATTAAATGTTTCTCAAGAAGGCCCTACAACTTATTGGAGAGATTTGTGCACAAATAAATATTTCAAAAATTAAGTAATTCACCTTTGTTAATCGGCCAGAAAAACTTCAAAAAATATCATGACATTGATCTATAGGCCACTTTTAAAAATCCTTCCATGCAACGTTCCCGCGCGTTGCACTCTGGGAACCAGTTGGCCACGGGACGGCGTGCCATGGTTTAGGGTTCAATCAAACAGCCCGCTTTCTGCTCGTGCGGCGAGAGCACTTGCAATTTCAAGGCTGCTGAGGTTGTCTTCACGTGTATGAGGATGTGCTTGCAATCTATTATTCTACATTTGCCTACTTTTGCGCCAAATTTGACACGTGGAAAACCAGTAAAACGGTGCCCAGCATTCTTTTTCAGTGTCGCTCGTCAACACCTACAGTATTGCACACTTGTGGGAAGTCAGAGCAATTAAAACACAAGCAGCATGTTCCGTCACGACATGATGAGCAAAGCAAAATTTGAAACCGAAATCGAAACTAAGTGGCCAACTGGTACCTAGAGTGCATTTTGTGACACCCAACCACCAGCGACACTTTGATTCAGGAAAAGGTAG